>JBAFWW010016234.1:223-11245 GCA_036873685.1 Agapornis canus
GCGGCTCTCAAGTTTGCGAGAGGCCGAGCCCCGGCGTGGGCTGTCACAGGCTCCTGCCTGCTCGGCGGGGATGTTGCGGGGCCCCGGTCATCCGCCGGCTCCCAACAACGGGCTCCCGTTCCGAGAAGCTGTGCGCTGTCGGGTGTCGGGGTCATCTGCCTTTTGAATGGTGGTTTTCCCTTGGCGGTGTTTTAGGGTAGGTCTGACTCCCTACCCCCAAGTTTTCAAACTGAGTTTTGAGATCTGTCTCAGTTTATATTATTGGAAAGCATTGGTATTATTTTTACTTTTATACGAGGCTTTATCTTTTTTTTACATTTGCATCCGCGAAAGAAAGGGACGGGAAAACTTCAGCGTTTGTTTGCTTTTTATTTGTTTTCTTAGGAAAAAAACCCAAACTGCCCAAGTCCGAACTTTGAGAGGAAAGTAGTTGTTCCCAGCAGATGTTGCCTCTAGGTTAACCTGTGCGATGGTTACTATAGGAAGTAACTACGGGGAATTCATTGTTACTTTTGTTACTAACCCCGAGGTCCTGTGTTTTCTGGGTGGATTAACTGTGTGAGCTAACAAATTACATAGAACGTTTTGATGGGGGAGGAGTTATTTTGCTTCTTTATGGATTTTAAGGTAATCATCTCTTTCATATGAATCTTTTCTTTAGAGAAAGGAGTTTAATTTCATGTCCTCTTAGTTTCATGTCCTTAAATGTAGCAGGTAGTTCACTAGGCAAATCGGAGTTGTTTTCTTATGGGGTTCTCTGTGTTTGACCAGTGGAGGGCTGCAAAGAGCATTTTTGGATAGCAGTAGCAGTCGGTTTTAAAGATAGACGTTTTAAGGGTGTTTGTATTGGTAGAAGTGCTTTAAGTTTACACTTATTATTTTACATACCTTGCTTCATGTAATTAGATATCATCAGAAGCTATAATGTAGGATAAATAAATGAATTAATCTATCTTGGTACCGTATGCAGTTGATAATCCACTGTACTTGCGTCTGGGGGCTGCTCAGTAGAGGCAAGAAGTAAGGGTTTATTTCACTAAACATCTGGTGCCGGTTTCTCCTCTGTATATTTCTGTAGGACACAGATTTTAATTCGAAAGGAATTTCTTGGGTACCTCACACAACTGAGAAGCTAGTACTGTAACCTTAAACCTGAGTTCTAGCTTGAAGGTGGGTGCATCCTGGTTGGATGCAGGTAGGATGTCGTGTGTACAAGGCTCCCCTGGTGCTATTAAGCATTCTGTGGTAGTGAATAGCAAAGACAATCTAAGGAAACGATTTTTGATCTCATCTACTATGCTATGATCTGCTACTCCTTGTTTTAAAACCAAAATCACTCCTTCCCCTTATCCACCTGTTTTTAGGATGGGGAGGAAGATTCCAGAAACAGTCCTGGTTCTCACCATTCACTCAGTAGAAAATAACAATTAATTACACAAAATATCTGCAGGCTCTAAAATTGTTCATTCTCCATAAAATGGAAAAAAAAACCAACAAAAAACAACAACAAAAAAAAAACCCAGGCTCTTTAAAGTTTTTCACAGAAAAACAAACGCTAGAGGTAATGTCAAAATATTTAGTAGGTGGTCAGTTACAGAACTTAATCTGGGTATTTAATATTCATATGCAATTCGTGCCTTTGTTAGCTGTCAAACAAGTTGTTGACCCTGGGATCTCTATTATAGATTCCAATAAAATCACCATTTGGGACAGAAAAATGGTTTCTTTAAAGTATTTCCAGACAGCTCAGGTCAATAAGGCACTTTATGGATTATTGGAATTGCATTAATGATGTCTGGAAATTGTGTGGACAGTCTTTTAGGGTCTTCTGTTATGTAAAACAGAATATACTGAAGGGTAAGATAACCTTTTTTTTCCCTGCATGCAGGGAGAAATACTACCTGCAACATTTTCCTTTCTGTTTCTTCACAAATCTATGCGTAACACTGATCTCTTAAATTATTTATTATGTTATTCTAATATATACCATTAAACTACTTGGTGAAGCCCTCAAAAAGTTGCCATCCCTAAATTCCTTGTGAGACCCAATTAGTTCAAGTTTGACTGTATTTGAACATCATCATTAACATAAATATAATTTTAATCTTAATTTTTCAGTAAAACTGAAAGCATCTCAATGATCTGAATAACTAAGAATATTTGATTTTACTTATTTTAATTAGATAGGCAAAACTTGAAGTCTTACTCATTCCAGACATTTCCAAATCAGTGGAACATTCAGTCCCACTTGGCAGGTCTATTATGTGAATGCATCTGATATGACTATCAGCAGTAGAAAAATAACTAACCCAAGGAGACAGAGCCAGCATATTGTGAGTATAAGAAAGCCTGGGGGAAAGAAATGGAAGGAATATCTCTGAGAACATGCTAGACAGATCGCAGTGTCTGAATTCTTCTGTGTAATACTATGGTTCCTTGTGATTTTTTTTTCCATGGTAAATAATAATAAAATACTTTTCCATATCAGTTCAAAGGAGACAGATGAGAAAATACGAATCTTCTTTTCATCCTCATCCAAAATATATGGGAAGTAATGTTTGGCACACTGCTTAGGTCAGAAGATGGGGGTTCAAGCAACCTTGATTTCTGCTGCTGGTGCTTTATGTAGCTCACTAAGAAACCCTGAAGAAGACATATAAATGGCTTCATATTTCATTTTCTCATCTATAAATGGAGGTAGAAATATTCCTGTTCAGGAATATGCCTTTGTAAGTTTTTTTGATGGAAAAGTAATTAATGAAAACTGACTCTTCTCTGTCATGGGCAAAAGATGTGTCTGATTACAAAGTCTGGGTGCCAAGATAAAGAAATGATTAAGAGGTCTTAAAAAGCAAAAGTTGGCATATTTGCTAACTGGTTTAGTATTCTTTTAGCACAGAAGATTGTCAACTATATGTAAGTTGTCATTACAGTGCTAAAGAATATTTTCCAGCCATAAATGTGTTGTTATCAATTTGAATTGTATTATTTGGAAGGCTACCAAAGCTGGGAAAACTAAGTGCGTCAGAGCTTTTTAATGCTTAATTCTAAGGGAAGTGTGTTCCACTTAAAGAACACCCTGGAAGGTACACCCTTTGTCACCAGACATGGAGTGCTGTGCCAGAGCTTTGTAAAGTAAAGTGTTTTGGGTTTATTTTTTGCCTGGAAGTGACAGTCATTTGAGTTCAAAGGCGGTATCTGTATCTGGATAGACCTTCTTATGGCCAAATTGGAACTTGAAATTGGCCTCTGTTTTCTTTTCCCTCCTATTAAAACTTTAGAGAAGTGTGTGAAAACTGATTAGAAGCATTCAGAGGCTCTGTCACCTTGTTCCGATTACTTAACTGGAAGAATCTGTTGATGATGCAATACTCATGTGCATCTATTAGGCATTAAAAAAGCAGACCACACATTACTAGCTTTATGTAGTTATAGCTTGGTGTGTGTGTGAAACAGATGCTTTTTCTAGGGCCCTTGAAAATGAAGATTCATGAAGATGAATATGTTAGACGATAAATTTTCTCATGTACTTCTTGCATATCAGATTTCTGTCTGATTGACATGGAAAGTTTTGGAAAAGTGACTTCAAAGGTCTAATTCCAGCTTCAAATACTTTGCCTTTCCTCCCTTTGTACATACATTCTTGGCCTCCTTTTGGTCCTCATTTTGACTTGGTTGCCTTAAAGTGGTTTGTTTCCATTTCTTTTGTGTCCAAGAAGGTTGTATTAGAAGGTGGCAAATAGCTTGCCTGGCTCCTATAGAGTGTCTGAGTGGTGTAGCTAGCACTTCATTTACTGTAGAGTGCTTCCCTAGTGTGAAATAAGTAATGGAAAAATGAAAGCAAAAATGCATTGTTTCTATAGTAAGCTAATTGCTGGTGTCGAGTGTAGTTCCCTGTAGTCTATAGGCCTTTTTTTGCAAATATGGCAAATAATCAAGTCTTAATAGTCAAAACATGTTTAATGTTACTTCATGTTGTGTAAGTTTAAAAGACAAATTTTAGACCCCAGCAGCAGTGAGATTTGGCCTAGCTCAAATTTACAGTTTGTGGAAAGAACCATAAACCAAGCATAGCTCTTCTTAGAACAATTTTCTCCCTCTGGTATCCTTAGAAAGAGCAGTCTAGAAATAACAGGTAGGGGATACATACAAAGGGATCTTTGACTGACTTCTGCCTTTCCCAGCAATTGCGCTCAAATGGCAGCCTCTCAATCTCTCAAATATCTTAGATTTATTAATCAGGGGAAAACTGATCTAGACTGCAGAGCAGAAGCCTTCTTTCAGTGCAGCTGCTGTCCTTCTTGGGGATATTCCCATTTATGTGGTGTTCTAAATGAACCCCTTCTGTCCTCTGAAGGGATAGTGTTTGACAACTGTGTGAAGTAGTCAAACTGAGTGATAACCTGTCAGTAGGTGCTTGAATCAATCATATAGGCTGTTCACATCTTTGATACCAATGTCAGGCAACTTTATTTCAGCTCTGTTTGCTTTGTGTGGCAAGGCTTTGGTAGTGTGTGGGAAGGAGGAGCTACAGGGGTGACTCTGTGAGAAACTTCTAGAGTTCTCTTATGTCCAGGGGAGCCAGTGGCAGCTGGTTCCAAGATAGACCAACTGCTGGCTAAGGCTGAGACAGTCAGGGATGGCCCCAGCACCTCTGGAATGAAATATTTAAGAAGGGGTGGGGGGAACTGCAGCAGAACAGCAGCCAGAGAGAGGAGTGAGAATGTGTGAGAGAACTATCCCTGCAGACAGCAAGGAAGGAGGGAGAAGGCATTCCTGGTGGCAGAGCAGAAATTCTCCTGCAGCCTGTGGAGGTCCATGGTGGTGCAGATAGCCATGGAGGTTAATGGTGGAGCAGATATTCACTGCAGCCTGTGGAGATTAATAGTGGAGCAGATATTCACCTGCAGCTCATGGAAGTTAATGATGGAGTAGTTGTCCACTTGCAGTTATGGAGGTTAATGGTGGTCTTACCTAACCCATTGCTAGAGACCACGAGTCTATCCAGTATCCTTGTATGTGTATCCTTCTCTTCTGGGAATGCTTATAGTTGGCCAGTGTTGAAGACAGGGATATTAACTTCAACTGTCCCTTTTCCTCCTGTAGGAGGACTTCCTGTGGTCTTCACTATACAGCCCAGTAAATGTGTGTGGGGTGTGATTTAGAAGATTGGCTTACTCCCTGAACACCAATTATGGTGTTTTATATGGAGTTTATGGTGAATTTTAAGGAACGTCCAAGCTTATTTAATACTTCTACAATGCAGGTTTTAAGTAGTGCATTGGCAAACCCATATTAAACACTCCATTGGTGCCTTTGATAACTGCAGCTGAGGTAGAGAGGAGGTTGAGCAGGAATCTACAATTTGAGTCTGCTGAACTTCAGAATCAGAACATGCGAACTTTGTTGACAAAGTGTAAGTCAAAGTAAAAAGTGTAAAAAGAGAAGGCAGTTGAAGAAGAGCTAGAAGTGGAAAAAAGAAGCCTAATGTCAAACTTGAGAAAGGGTTTTTTATTGTTAAAATAAAAACTATGCTCTGACTGAAGGTAAAGTTTGTGGTTTCATCCTGTTGGACTTTTATGAGTTAATATGTTGTGATCATACAAAAATAGAAGAGTTGTCATGACTTGGAAATAGTGTTTGTAAAACTAGGAGGAATTTTGCAGGAGACACTTGTGGCATGATTTGAAGAGTTGTTAAATCTTTCACTGTATGTAGATGCAGGGTTACTTGTCTGTCACTTTACGGTGTAATGTATAAAACACTTTCTGCAGCATCATACACTTCCCTCTATACTGAAGTACTTCTTGCAGAACAGCATAACAGGATGTCTGGTGTAGGATTTATGTAGTGTTCAGAAAATGTGTATAGAAAAGCATGCATATATGTATACTCTATATTTACTTCAAGCAGATTTAATTTTGTATACATCCATATGTGCCCACATACTTAACTGCGGGGTATAAGCAATGGTACAAATCTGAAAGGAAACTTCACAATCCATTTTGCTTTCCACACCTCATGAGGTTGCAATGTAAGGTTGGAGAGTGCCCAAATTCTAGAAATCTAGAATACTTGCTGAGTAGGCTTTGATGCAGTTACTTCTTCAGAGTAAACTCAACTGTTGCAAGAAACTGAGCCTTCATTTCCATGCTGGTTATGTCTCTGGGAACTCTCTTCAAGTAATCTGGCCTCCTCTGAATGTCTGTGGAACTGTAGAGTGCTTAGTGTTGAAATACCCCGACAGATATAAAATTAAGCATGCTAACATCTATACCCAGTTGGACAGAATTGTGCACATTTGCTGTGGGGCTTTAAGCTGACATCTACAGGGTGCTTGCAGTGCTGTAGTGTTTTGTTCTTTTTAATGAACTGCAAATTTACAATATGGCCTAGATTAATGAGGGCAATTTAATTATTTTAAGTGTTTAAGTGTAGATTTCTCAAATGTACTTTAGAGTTCAGTCTAAATAACTTCTTTTGTTGTATGTATTCCAATAAAAATGAATACTATGACTGCTTATATCTGTTGAGTAAGGGAGTGCATTATAAAGAGATAGTTGTTAAGGCATTATGTATTATGATATGGCATCAAGTGAACTGTTGACAAAACCAGCATAAATGCTCTAGTCAGAAAAACATGGTTATTTATAATATGGATATGTATAATATAGATATGTATCTCTACATCACTTAATTTAACAGCTGTTATTCTAAGTAACTGACATTACAAAAATTATCAGTGTTTAAAACACATTGAATCTAAATGGGATTTACCTTCCCCTCCTCTACCCCCCTCTCCCCCGAAATCCTACTTAATGTGGGAGCTAGGTGATTCTTAAGATGTGTCTTCTAAGAATATGCTTGGGTTTGTGTAAGGATCCTTTATGTTCTGTTATGTGGTGATGAAATAACCCTGCTTTTGGCTTTTTGGTGTAGTTGGGGTCTTTATGAGAGGTTCAAGCTTGACAGCAATGAAAAAGACCGTATAAAATGGTTTAGTTTTTTGAGGCCCTTATGGGACTGAGTATCCTAAAGATCATCTGGCTAGAGTGCAATTTGACCAGTGTATCATTTAGCATGACTGGGCTATGAAAGAGGATATTGCCTTTTATCTAAAGTGTTTGTTTTTGGAATTGGGTCTAAGAAGCTTATGTGCTGAATTATAATTCATTTTAATGTGACTTCTTTCTGTACTGATTTTAAGGGTGGTTCTGCATGGAATTGCAGTTTCCTAGCAGTTAATGCTGTTATTTGGATGTTTGGTCTTTGTAAGTGAAATCTTGACCCTCGTTAAATCAGTGCCAGATTTGCAGTGTATCTCTGGAATTGCGGTTTCATCCTTTGTGTGTGTTAGTATAAATGCAAGCACCTCTTTCAAAGCTTTTAATGTTCTTTGGCTAATAGTTGCCTTTAACCAAAAAGGGAATGTTTGATTAAATCCCTTTCACCTTATGGCTTCCTGGTTTAACTGCCTTCATTGTGCTAATGGAACAATTCTTTTTCTGTAGCTTTTTTTTGTTTGGTTGTTTGTTTTTTTTTTCTCCTTTTCAAAGTGCTTTTCATTCAGTTTAAAACTATTAAGTGAAGTGTTGAGGAGGTTGGCCCTCCTACAGAATTAAGTATGGTAATTCATCACAAGGTTGCCTTTAAAAATACCTGTAATGAAGCTGTCTGTTTTCCTCGTTTCCTTATTGACTGTCTTCTATCCTGTCCCCATGGTTCCTCTCTGTTATTAGTTAAATACTATGAGTATAGTAAAGGCAAACAGTGCTGCAGATTCCCAAGGTTTTAATAGTGCTTATTTTGTCAAACTGTTTTCTTTGTTGCTGTTTTAAATCAGACTAATCACTTGAAGGTGTGGATCCCACATACAGATAGTACTTGTCTGCTTTTCTAGTACCAATTATTAAGAATAACATTTTAGTTACCTTGCTGTTACTTACCTTATGCGTATCTTAGGACAATAAAAATAAACACCTTTATTTCATTTCAAGAAAATTGCCATCAAATGTAAATATTAAGATTTTGCTGTTTTCTGATTAGCATTCAGCAGTCATTAATTTGCTATCAGGTTAGAGTAAATAAACTAGGTCAGAACTGGACTCTTACTTATTTTGAGGTTGATTTCTTTTTTGCTTTTTGACTTCAGTAGATCCTTCTGTCACACTACATGTGTGTGCATGCATTTATGTATGTGCTGCATATGTGTCTGACCATTATCAGCTGACGAGAATTTAATGACTTGAGACGTTTTTATTGACTTTTACAGTATTCTTCTCCACCCCCACCAAAAAAACCCACCAAAAAACCCCAACAAACCCCCCAAAATTAGGAGACTAAGGAAATGTCATAGTTCATTCCTTAAAAGATAACGAACCCTATTTGTAATATGAGGGAGTAATGGAAAAGTAGTGCAGGTATATCCTAAGAGCTTACCAAACACAAATGAAGTGATGAGCTTCCCTCATACCTTTGTGGGTTGTTTTTTTATGCTTAAACCTGATTGTTTGAGTGACTGCAGCTGGCAAACATCACTCACCTTGTCTGTACTGGTTGCAAGATTGCAGTTATTTAGTGAATTTCTTGGTTACGAGCTTGGGGAATATGGGTTGGTGAAAGTTAAAATTGCCTGTGAGTGCTCTCTCATGGCTTTCTGTCTGATAGACATTGCTGGTGCTTAAAATGTGTTTTGGACTTAGTTTCGCAAAGGTTACTAGCAGAGGCTGATTGATATAAGCCAGAATGCATTGGCAGTAGTAGAATCATAGAATGGTTTGGGTTGGAAAGGACCTTAAGATCATCTAGTTCCAACCCCCTGCCACTGGCATTCCCTGATAGGAAAGTGAGAACCTGAAGGATGCAGAATGAACCATTCGGGGAAGGCACCTCTGCCTGGGCTTCTGCAGCAGCATGGGGCAAGGGCACGCAGGCAGCACATGTTTCTCCTAGCTGCTGCAGGGTCCATCTCCAGGAAAGTATTGCCCCTCTTATGACCTGCTTTTGTGGGGCAACCATGACATAACCTCTTGTTTGGCATTTGAGGTTCCAGAGTGCAGAAGTGAGACACAATATGCCAAGGTTTGGGGTTTTCTTCTGCTTGTCTGTTAGAGAATACTCTGAGCAGTGGAGGGAGCATGTGGGCAGCCTGGGAGCTGTCTCTGTGCACTGGCTTTCATTAGGGCAGATCTCTCCACCACAAAGAGAGCTCATAACTTACTGTCTGTCTTTTAAGAGGGACTGAGCACCTGAAAACTCAGCATGATGAATGAGAGCTAAAAATCTCAGCCACTCTGTCAACGTTTCCAGCTTCCCACCTAACACTGAATGTGAGTATGTACAAACTGATGCATCTGCTACTTGACCTGATCCACGGACAGCTTTCCACTTCCCATTTACACCCCACACTTACACAGTTAACTGGAAATGGCTCCTCATAATGAGAAACATGAACATATGTTGGGCTGTTCTTTCTTTTGAGAATGGTATGTGATGAATTGGAAATAAGCACAGAAATTAAAACACTTTAACTTCTCCATAAATATCTCATTCAGTAAGCCTTTAAACTAATCACAGTTTTAAATTGTAATGCCTGAAGCTAAAACAATTGTGTTTAGAGCAACAAGGCAGACCCACAGTATAAACTTCCATCAAGATGTTGAGCCTGTACTTGTTTTCTGTTTGCTTTCTCTTCTCTCTTAATCCCTGATCTTCAGTGAAAACTATGGAATAGGGCCAAGCAAGATGGAAAAGCCCATGTACTGTTACAAAAGTGAAATCCATAGCAGAAGGGAAAATCTCCTTGATAAACTGTTCAGCTGCCTCTGGTAGGTGGGGATGGTTCCTGCTGTTATTATGG
Source organism: Agapornis canus (assembly GCA_036873685.1). Lineage (NCBI taxonomy): Eukaryota > Metazoa > Chordata > Aves > Psittaciformes > Psittacidae > Agapornis > Agapornis canus. The sequence continues at coordinate 10,083 of JBAFWW010016234.1, forward strand.
GGGTAGTAGGTTGCAAAATTTCATCTCTCGCTTTTTCTTTTTCCCCTCCTGGCATGAAAGACTCAAATTCAACAGTTTCTTTCTTCTCTCCTCTTTTCTTTTGGGGTAGAGCTGGAGGAAATCCGAACTCTCTCTCACCTTTCTATGTCCTCTGCTCTCTTTCTTTAGAGTATAGTATTGCCTTTTTCAGAATTACCTCCTTTTCTTTAAATCTTTAAAGTTTGATTATTGCAGCCCAACAAGATTCCTCAGCCAATGGACCTGGGGTGAGGGACCTGTATGCCCTTTCCATTTCAAAAGTGTCAATATCTTCACAATCCAAATGGCTTTCAACTTTCCTTTCTTCCTTTTTTTAATGTAATAAAATTATTTCAGTTAAAGTAAGCTGCAGAAATTTCTCCCACCCTCTCTTCTCCCAAATACACATAGATAATTTCTATGACTGTGGGTTTTCAACTGCATGCAGTGCTCTGGAAGTGTTTATCATTTGTTGTTTAGAAACCAAATCTGCTATAAAAATGGACCTGAAATGCTGCTGCCAACATTAGATGCTCCCACTAAAATTACCGTAGGATGACTGAAGTGCTCATATCCTGGAAGTCATCAGAAAACCTAAGTGATACACAGATACTTGACCATATCCCCTTTCACATCAAAATGCATTTACAGCAGAATTGGATGCGTTTTCTCCCACTCCTTCTTTTCTTCCTGGCAGCTACTTCAGGACTGGAAAACCATTGCTTTTGAGCTGTATCTCTTCCGTTAATCATCTGCTTTTAAAAATTTCTGTCTTTGTCCATAGATACTTGGATTGTTCTCTCATCATCTTGTCCTACTGGAGACCGTCAGATCATGGCTGGTGTTTTTTCAGATTAGAAGTTTGGGGACCCAACTCAAAATATCAGGGAAGATCTGGCTTTTAAAGGGCAGGCCCTCAACCTCACTTGGAACTCGTATGTGTTGAGTGACTGATCTGTGGAGGGATGTGGAGAAATGTGGAGGGACTGAAGGATGATCTTGTAGCTCTTAGCATGGCTAGTGACAGAAGTGACTTGTGGGTCTCCACAGAACTAAACATTAATTTGGCCCCACTGGAAGCAATTGATACATCATAGAATCATAGAATTGTTAGGGTTGGAAAGGACCTTAAGATCATCTAGTTC
>JBAFWW010016236.1:0-12500 GCA_036873685.1 Agapornis canus
GGCCATAAAATGTGTGTGTATATATATATATATATATATATTTTCCGTAGCGGACAGCGCACTAAAACAACACCCCATTGATTAAACGCTGCTGTAACGGAGGTTTTTAACGAGGAGCACTGAAGTCAGGTGCCGCGCAGCCGGTGCTGGAGCTGCAGTGGCGGCCGGGCAGCGGCAGAGGGCATCCGGAGCTCACTCGAGCTCCGCTCTTGCTGCTCCCCATGCGTGGCCGTTCATCATCGCCTCCTGCACTACAGCTTCACAGCGTCACCGACAACTGGGAGAAAAACGCGTTACTCGGAGAAATAAACCCTCCACCTTCCATCAGTCCTTTCCATGTAAAAGCCTTGCTATGGTGGGTGTTTGCATGAGGAAGTTTTCAAATGCAATTTATATTTCATTAATCTTTTCATACTTAGCTTCAGCTGGTTGTATTCCTGACCTTTCTGACACATCAAGCACGCCAAGGTAGTTTATTTTAAAATCTGAGTACTCAGTTATGTAGCTTGAGGAATTCCAGTGCAGGGTGAGCGAAACCATTGCTCCTGCAAAACCTGCCTCTGGTACCCCCTGTTACAGGAGATGCCTTCAAGATCATTCACAAGTCTTCAGAAAGGACTAACTGAAGTTCTATAATCCTTCAGTGGTGAGAACAGCCAAAAGAAACTGACTCTGCATTCATACTGTATGTAAAATAAACACAGCAATTAAGCTATATTCTGTAGCTAGTTATACTAGTAAATTTTGAGTTTAATAATACAAAGGTATACAGCTGTGAAGCTGCTAGTAAAACTAAGATCTAAGTATACATTAAAGACTTCTGCTTTTATCTTTGCACTTCAATATTAACAAGAAAATGAGCAGTGGGCAGCTCTGCTAAAGCAATAGTAGAGCATCCCATGTACATACAAGCCAGAACAACATGCCCTTTTTAAAAACAACACAATAAATTAACAAAAAATTAAGAGCCATGCTTTTTGTGTATCTTGCACTAAAAGCTCTAACTCATCTATACCATTACCCAAAAAGGCCAAAATGAGTTAGCACATTCAGCTCAGCAATCTTAATTCTACATATAAGCACACAAGGTATATTCATGCGAATGAATTAAAGTAACTGCCAGGGTTACCACATCAGAAGTGCTGACTTCATTTCAGTTACTACCCAAAACATCCCTGAGGATTTCTGCACCCATCTTAAACAAACACACTTGTTATTTGCAGTAACCTCTCAGTTCTTCAGATGCAGACATCCTTTTAGTTGTCTCACTGTTACACAACCTGTCTCACCAGTATCAGGAGCATATCAAATGTGAGCATAAAGACTTACTGATGATGTGATAACATTTCTATTAGTGATAATTAAAATTAGGCATCCACAGTGAGTGGATGTGCTGGTGCAGCACATTAAATGTTGAAGCTATTTACTGTAAGTACATTCAGACAGCTCTGTTCAATGATCAAATGACTATTAGTCTTTCTGTAGCATGCACCATAAAAAGGTGTGAATTACATGATCATATGTCTTTCCCTGCACAAGAAAAAGCACTACACTGAACCTGGTGATTTTTCTACTTCTTGCAGATCAGCTGGCTGGAGGTGGTGACATCCAGTTTCAGAAACATCTTCAGAACTGGACCACAAAGTGAACGGCAAAGATGATCCATTCTCACCTAAGAGGAAGATTTAGCTCCAAGTTCACCTGACACAAGAGATAAAGGCTGAAGTGGGGCCACAAACACTTGTGTTTAAATGTGCTTCACAGGAGGAACCAGACTCAAATCCCCTGCCTCAAATCCAAAGCAGCAAGGGAAGTACTTTTCAGGATGGCATCTTAACTACCAGCTTCAATGCAATCTTAATTACCAGTGACAATGCAATCCACAGATCAAGCCAAAGTCCTTTCCTGGCACTGGGAGACAAAGGGGAAAACAGTGACCACTGGACACATTAAAGAAAAAGAGTGGAGACAAGTAGCAACAAAAAAATCTCCAAAGATGTTCTGGACTTGAATTCCCTCCATAAACAACCTCCTTCAAGCACCCTCCATCTCTCACTGGAATCCCTGAAGTCAGCAGGAATAGGGAGCAGGAATGTTCGGCAGCTCTAAAAATAAGGCCACTCCTAAAAGCCTCTAAACATAGGTGCACAAGTTTGACAATCCTGGCCTTCAGCTTTATTTTTATGCCCCAACCCATCAATTGGAAAATGACAGTAACAGAAGGCTGGACAATGCCATCCCTGCACTAGGTTCTGTGACAACCACAAGGAAAATTCATATGTTCAAGCACAGATTGAATCCAGTCTGTGAGTATATTTGGCAAACCTGCTTCAAAAAATCCCTGTTGAATAACATCCGACTGATCACAGGAAAAGCAATATTAGCATGCTGATTGCCTCCCATTTGTCAACATGCCCTGCTCTTACACTAAACAGTATCTGAGTAAGAAACAGTTTTATATACTACATCCCTCACTTGTAATGAATTAAGCATGTCAAGTTTTCAAAGCAGCACAGTTGTTACAATGATACAGAGCTGCACTAGCACACACATGCAAAATCCCTCTTCATTTTAAAATAACAAGCAAAACGCCCAACAGCAATGTGTGCCTGTACTGAGATGTGTTTTGTCAACTCAATCCTTTACTGCTGAGTTAAGCACTCCTTCTAGCAGCTGAAATTTCACAAAGACACATCCTGAGGTTTGTTTGCCAGTGAGAAGTTGGCCTTGCACAGATTCCCTACCAAGGGCTGAAATGCACCCCTTGGCAACTTGCACAAGGTAGAAACATTTAACTGCTTAAGGTTTACTGATTCAGTCCTCACTTTTCACTCTGAAGAAGTACCTCTCAGCATTGAGTCAATGTATTTCGTTTAGTTGAAACGTGAAGACCCATCTGGTTACCACATGAAAGTAAATCTCCAGGTAATTAGACTCTAAACCAGCTGAGCTGAGGAATATGAGCTCGGGAATAGTACATCTGCATGGCTGACAAAGGGAAAGTTTGAGCATTGCGTTGAAAAAAACATAAAGCAACAGTTCAGAACATTTTTAGCAGAGAAAGCAAACTCACAATTTGTAACTGCTGTACCATTTCTTCTCTGTATGCCAGTTCCCGCTTCATCTGATCTTGAAAGTTATCTGTAAGAAGAGGGAAAAAAAGAAGCAGATGCAGTAGTTAAAATGGAGACCACACAGTAGAATTCATATAAATAAAGGTAAATCAAATCAAATCACTACTAAGGAACCATGAAACTCTACAAAGCCCTCACCCAATTAAAACATGTTCCTAACAGAAACTTATCTAGTAGATAACACTTCAAACAAGAGATGTGGAAAAGTCAGATTCAGTTATTTCCCAATTAGCAAACATATTCTGCTAAGTGTCTGTTGCTAGCATTTATTTGCACAGTTATTCTTCTCAATGGACAAGGCTCTGCAGTCATTAGTCAAACGTCTACCAATGCTGATGAGAAGAGCAAAAGCTGTTCCCCTTTGCTTTGGCATAAATCTGTTGACATCAATAGCGATGTCCAACATGTGAGAAGAGAAAGTGTTCAAGGATGCACGATTTGATTTGTAGTTTGTAACATCATGCTGATGGCTCTGAACAAAACCCGGACTAAAGCTCCATAAACTGTGATGTGGAAAGCAGAAGGGAAAATGTCTTTGAAAGACTGATTCTTGACAGCTGGGTTACAGCACAGACCAGCCTTCCTGCTTCACTAGCTCCTCCTTCCCTTATTTTCCTCCTCTATCCATTTCAGACAAAACTAAATTTGGTAGAAAATTAACTGCTGGTCTGTTTTTGTAACACTGCTGTTGGAGGGAGGGAAAAACAAAAATATGAACAAAACTATTGACAGGAAGCAAATAACATGGAGAGCTGCATGACGGAGACCTGAGTGCAGTGGTGGATTATTAAATGGAGGAGGAAAGAAAATCCATTCCATCCAGTATCATTCTGAATCATGTATCATCATATAGAGAATAGCAAGGTGAATGCCAACAGAAAACAGCATGGAGCATCTGGACACACAGAGCTTGGAGAGTAACTACAAGACAAAGGCAGCTAAAAAGGTTTATTTACAACTAACCAATTAAGAGAATTAAATAATCACGCTGGGACACAGTCACACAACCTTGTGACAACTTCTTAACCCCAAAAGCAGGAGCAGGAAAGCAGTGAGCAGGCATGGCATGATGCAGTGGAGAGGAAGGATGTACCTCTCCTGCAGAGGAAGAGGACATACCACCATCAAGTGTGGGCATAGGAACACGGTAGAATAAAGTGCAAGGTGGCAGAGCTCTGCCCTGTTTCACACAAGAATTTTGCCTCCCTGAATGATGACAAAAAGCTGTTGTTTATAAGACATGGAGGCATTTCAGGAAAAAAAAAATAGCAATTAAACAAAGAAAGAGAGAAAATTTATCTGGCTGAAACCATCAGGAGTCCAGCTCAGTCACACAGAAAAGGATACAGCAACATTATCCTATAAAAAGTTTCTCAAATTTCAAGTAAATGCCCACAGAATTTTTCAGGCTATTCCCTCTAGTCCAACACAACCAGGAAAAGAAGCCAACAGAAATAAAGCAGGTTTGCAATTCCCCTCTTCCTAGCTCCAAAAAAGCTGTGCAGTATAAAATGGTGATCACTTTCTATCCTGGTCACTAAAGGCTGACATATCTGTGCCAGCTATGACTAAGGTCCTCCAGTTTCATTATGAGTAAGCTACATGGAGAAATATTCCTTCTCTCCTTGACACTTTCCTCCTGACTGCCTCTTCACAGGCTCATCACCTCTCAGAAAAAATAGCTCAGAAATCTTGCTCAATCCTGCACTACAAATGTCCAACCTTGCAGTGGAAATGGGGTGTTAATGGTAAGGACAGCTGGGGTTCTTCTTCTGGCAAGCATTTATCTGAATCTGAATGCTTACAGACAAAGCCATAAGCAATACCCAAGAGAAAAGACATGAATATTTAAATAGCTTTCTTAACACAAAATTAAATACTTTAACTATCCAGACTATGTCTCCACCATTTTACTGCCACATTGTTAAATGCACATGGACAAAATGCGTGCCAGCCGACACCAAAGGTACAGAACAGAAGAGGGTTCTGGGGGAACAAGCTGTCATCATGCACAGGTGTTCATATTTGTATCAGGATAGCAAATTCTTTGATTTTCTTTAAGTGATCTCACCTTTTCATTTTTTTAATTTCTTCAAGTGATCTCTGCATTGAGAGACATTACAGGCAAAGGAAAGCCCCATCTGCAGCTTTCAAGTGCAACAACAATATAAGGGTACAAACAGCAGAAGACAAGGTCGGCTTCTTTATAAATTATCATGGTCCACATTTCAAGCAGGTACAAGAAACCACAGAGAAGTGTACAGCATAGTACTGCTAAATGAGTCTGCAAATAAGATAATTCTCATTTAGCAGTGATTTCCATGAGGAGACTGTGGAAACCAAACACCATTTACACACAAGACTGCATGGCACCACTGTAGGTGGTGCTTTGAGTTTATTTAGGTAGAACACCCCAAATGTGCTCAGTTCCAAATGCAAGACCCAAAACAAAAAGGTGACTTTGGAGTTAATTACATGTAACACAAAAGAGGCATTTTCTAGAGAGGTACACCTTCCACATCTGACACATAGCTGAATAAGGGTGCATTTCCTCTCTTTTAAATAAGGTTGAAAAAACTTTAAATATAAAGGCTTCTTATTTACCCACAGACAGTTCAAACCACAGGGAGAACCACCACAACCTGTGGGATTGAGAATTACCCTGGTAAACTGCTTCTGTCCTCAGTAGCTTTAGGGATGGGACAGAAATCCAGTCCCCACTGCTGCTCGGCCTGATGCTGTGGTGTGCCAGAGTGGGATAGGATATTGTCCTAGGTTCAGCAGTAGCAGTCATTTTTCTCCTTCTTGGTAGCTGGTGCAATGCTGTGTTTTTGACTGTTGGCCTGGCAGCAATGCTGATAACACCTATGTTTTTAGTTGTTGCTAAATAATTTTTACTCCAACCAAGGACTTTCTGAGTCTCATGGCAGACCAGGGAGGAGGGGAAGCTGGGAGGAAGCAGAGACAGGACACCTGACCCAAACTAGCCAACGAGGTATTCCATACCACAGCACCTCATGCTCAGAATATAAACGGGGAGTAGTCACCCGGAAGGGCTAGATCACTGCTGGATATTGGTCAGCAGGTGGTGAGTGGTTGTATTCTCTCGTTATTTCTCTTCCCTCGTTATTTCCATTATCATTATTATTATTATTGGTGGTAGCAGTAGTGGATTTGTGTTATACCTTAGTTACTGGACTGTTCTTATCTAAACCCATGGGAGTTACATTCTTTCATTGTCCTCCCCATCCCTCCAGGAGCAGGGAGGGGAAGAACAGAGAGGAAGTAAGCAAGCAGCTGTGTGGTTCTGAGTTACTGGCTGGGCTTAAACCATGACAGATATAAACCCTGTTACCTGTCTGCTCTTTGCTCCCTCCTACAGCCTCAGGTGTTTCCAAGCCATGATAAACCCATCAACACAATTTTAATTTTGCCTAGCTTCTTCCTATCCAACACTTGGGAAACCTTGGTTAAACACTTCCTAATACTTGACCTAAAGCAGCACAAGCCTGGCCCAGACCTCTTCTCTTTTGCTAGGACATGTATTGTTCTAGAAGACAAGCCACTTTTACCCTGGATTTTATGCTTCTTTGCTTTACAAAGACCCTTCTTGTTTTATTATACGCGGAGGAGGGGTGGGGGTTTTTTGGTAAATCTAAATCTGCAAATAGGTTTTACGGTCACTTGTATATATTGTTTATTGCACATTATCTGGTTTCTATTTTAATCCTGAAGAAAATTGACCACTACTTTGTGGTACATTGAAACCGCATATTTTTCAAGCCAGCATACAGTCGCCACTTCCTTGGTCAGCCGTACGTGTTCTTTTCTTTTATTTGAATTGTATTTCATGTGGTTTAATTGCAGTGTTTATTTACATGGCAATGACAGAGCATTAATTTTACTGTAGAAGAACAAAAGGATAAATAAGTGACCTGAATGGCAATATTCCAAGATGCCATTTCACCAGTACCACACATCAGTGTTTTGATCTACACAAATTATTTTAAAATTACCTCACTCCCAAACCCAAGTAAGGACTGAATTTATACTGAACAATGAGGTTATCCTCCTTTCATTAATATCAATATCACCTCAGGTGGCTCTTCTCCTTTATTTATGAAGCTGTCTACATCTTTCAATGTTTGGGCTAAAGATGGAGTCATTGCCAGATTTCTCACACTTCCTTGCTTCCCTGAACTTATCCTATCCGATGCTACAGAAAGGGGACAAATGTATGTTCTCTAAATAATAGGAGAATGATGTCTGTGTTCCCAACTTTTCCTGGGAGATGCGACACTCATCAGCTTGCAGCAGTGGGTTCTGACTGACCTGCTTACTTTGTGGGACCTGGCAATACTAGGTTTTGTCCCTGAAATTTTTATCAAGGGACACAGAGGTCTAACAATACTGAGTTTCTGAACTCTTCAAGACATCATGATAAACCAACATGATGGTAGTTTTGTGCTGGTGCTGGTCAGACATTTTAGGCACGTTATGAGTTAACAGTTTAGCAAATGTCAGGACAACACGTAACATTACATTCATTGCATGTTACGAAAGCACTTACTGTGTGTCTTCTACATTGTCCTGACCATTGTGGGATTTCTCATGGAACCATGTTTTTCCCAATTGATGCCAGCATAAATCAGCAAGTCTCAGTCAATGAGTCTTTCTCCCTGTGCATGCAGTGTAACTTTCTGTCAGCTTCATGTAAACCTTAATTATCATTTTGTTTTCTCTTACGTAACACATGCCAGGCACATTCCATCACCCCTTGATAGCAATATCCTGCTCATCAGTCATGGTGAAAGGACCATCTCAAATAGCCCATCTCAAGAGGAAAAGTCCAAATAGGTATTTCTGTTCCTTAATCAGGGGCTAAATCAATTCTCCATCATCACCTAGATCTACTTAAAGGTAGCTATCAAGTACCTTGCCTTCAAAAGCCTCCAAAAACCTGGTTAAGACCACTGACACTGCTGTACCCCAAGAAGCCCCAGACATATTTCTGTCTACTCACTGTATTCAATGTTATCAAAATCAGTAAAATACACATTAAATAGACAGCCAGCTTCAGATTTTCCCTAAAAAAGGTCCGAAAAGCCAAGGCAAAAGTGCCATCAGCTTCAGAAGAACTAAGCAAAGATCCTGCCAATGCAACTGAGAACACACGTCTCCCACTTTAACAATCTGACAAACCCAACCACCCATAAATAACACCAAAACCACAGATGTGTATCTTACTGAAGACTGGGAAAGATGCATTTCCTTTCAACACCTGGAACTCCTGTTCTAGTCTCCTCCGTAAGTCGATCTGTTCAAACAAAACCTTCTGGAGTTCCTCTAACAAAGGGAAAAGAAAAGTGGTTTTGCTAATCTGTATAAATCTTGAAAGAATAGTTGCAGAGCAATTCATTATTATAAGACAAAATATTTAAGCAGTTACAAAAAAAAAGTGTTGCATAGACCTACAATAGATTTTGTGCAGAAAGCCATGAATATAAATCAATGTAATATATTATTTTAAAGTATTATATTACCGTGTCATGTATTGATTGATATATATGCATTAATCTCAATTATATCCACCCAAAGGTCCATATATTATTCATATGTTATTTGACAAGCTTAAAATATGGTGCAGAACAAAAGTGCCCCCTATTATCCTCATATTCTATTAAAACAAAGAGCAGTTTTATAATGTAAAAGGCCTTTATTTATTTTACCTTTTCCCATGTTTTCCACATCCTTCTTCAGTGAATGAGGTGAATTGGTTTCTTGGGTATGTTCACCTTTAAAAAAGGAGAAAGGAAAAAGTGATTTACTGTTATTGCTTTTTATCAGTATTGTCCTTCCTATACATCTGCTCCAGAGAATCTGGAGGAAAAAAAAAAAAAAAAAAACCAAAAAAAAATTTTTTGAAAGTGTAAGATTTAGGTTTTTTTACACATCTCCATGTGCACAGCACTTGGACTTGTATTTGCTTCTACTTCAGTAAAGTATCAGCCTACACCATGGCCTCCTGCAGACAAGACCCCATGTCTCCATGTTACCCTAGGAAAGCTCCTCTTGCACATCCTCTGCTGATCTGATCCCTTCTTTCCCTCTATCGCTTCTTAAAGATGTGCTAATCTTAGAAGGGCTAGAAATAAGCTGAAGAAGAGTTAGGTAGAGCCTTCTCTATATGGTTTTGTATCTTCTGCTTACAAGGGGAAGTCCATGCTATCTAGCTGGGCAGGACCCTATCCCAAAATCCACAGGCAAAGACTTCTGCACACCAGCCTTTATCATCTCCTATAATTCTATGGCATGGGCTAGTTGTAACTAGATATAGTTCATATCCAGCTGAGATAAAACTTACATTAGTGGAATTTGTATCTAAAGGATACAGCTCTGAGGTCAACCACTTCAAAGACTTCTGTTTTAGATTGCTCACATTACTTTTAACCATACAGTACTAAATAATTTTCTAGATAACAAAACTTTACTGTCTCCAGATATATGAATACTACTTCTTTTGGCCCTTTTCCTTTAAAAATAAATTAAATAATAATAATAAAATAAAGTCAAATAAAATAAAATAAAATAGAATACAATAAATGTTCACAAGGTGTTAAGTTCGTCTGGATAAGAGTTTGACCTAATATGATCCTTCTGATAGAAGGTGAAATTTTCATTATCTTCTGGAACTGTGAATTTTTTCTCTAATTTATGTGAATAGGGTTCTGAAAAAAAAAAAAAGTTTTCAAAAAAGAAAAAATATTACTTTAGCAGAAATTGAGAGAATTTCTATTATTTACAGTTGAAGTAGAAATGGACTCTTAGTAATTAAGGAAGTATTTGTTAAATAACCAATTATTGAACTAATTGGACTAATTCTTGTTTTAGTCCAGCCAGTAAATACACATCATTAACTCTACTGATGAGTAATCACAGACATACACGTAAAACTACTCAAGTGTTTATGTGTTTGGAAGGAAGAATCATGTGGGAAATAAGCTGGGTTGTTTGAAAATAAAAGGCGATAGCACTAAATAGGTCACCACTCATCAGATAAGAAAGCAGTTAGTTAATAAACTCATCCTGTCACCATGCATTTCCCAGTAGGTCATCACAATAAGCTAATTTAAAAGTTGAATCAGGGAAGTCTTGCTTTATATGCAGTCAGAAGTTTTGCAAAACATTTCTTTCTTTTTTAAAAAATTAATGCATTCCTATATCCAGTAAACCTTGAAGTCACAGCATTTGAAACCTATCCAATAGCTGCGCATTTTAGCATCTGTTATCTTTTCAGTCCTTAAAAAAAAAAAAAAGGAAAAAACTCATTAAAAAAAAAAAATTTATAAAAATGTTTTCTGGTGCCAGTAATTCCATTTAAAAATATGTTTACGTAACAGAAGGATTCAAAAATAATTTTTGTATGGTTCTTGATAAAAACTTGTAACAGGTGACTTGTCTCATCACAGTAAGAGAAATAGCAAGCTTAAAAATACATCACTTTTGGGGTAGTGGTTTGTGCTGTTTCCTCAATATAAAATGGTCTTTGTTTGTTTAGTTAATATAATTCTGTTCTAAACAGGACTGCTAACGCAATAACTGTTTTGTCAGAGGAATTAGTGTGCACAAGATCAAGAAGAAGGAATTAAAGTTTAGGAAGGATATTTATTGAATTATAAATAGGAGTATATTTTCCCAAATAATTTCTTTTATTGAGGCATTCTTTTCAGAGTGTTAAGTGCAATTTTGAGGGATAAGAGATGCACAGATAGAAGGTAACTGGATTTTTCAAGAGGGAGAAAAGAAAAAGGGGAAGAGACTAGATCCTAGTACAGAGCATGGTGGCAACATTCCCCACCTGCTCAGTTGAGCTTTCAGGGCTGTATGTTTGAGGCTGCCGACTCACTGGGACTGAAAGAACCACATGAAAATAAGAGCATGCAGCATGAAGAATAACTTCTCCAGCATCTGCAGCCTCTCCACTAAGATACTGAAAAGACTTACTAGAAAATCCCCCATCTTTTCCCTCAAAAGAAGGAATAGGATGGGAAAAGTGAACGTACTTGGAGGAAAAACTTGGCACGTAAGGTTCTAAAGAGTAACTGTATTTTTAAATAAAATGCTGTTAAAAAAAAAGCTTCAACATTATTATTATTATTACTATTAATGTTAATAATAATCAGATGGGTTTCACCTTTCCAGTCCCCCTAAAAATGATAATCAGGAGGCTGCTCTTCTCTGTTTTTCCATACTTCCCAAAGGCCTCATCATGCATTGTGTACTGTTCTACCATAATTGAAAGGGAGGTGGTATTGAATATTTAACCAGCTTCCTTTCTCTTACATGTTAATTAAAAGCTAAATAGGTATTTTAAAACAAACAAACAGAAAGCCCAAAGAATTTTAATCAGTCTAAGAAAAAAAGAATCACTTCCCATTCTAATAGCTTCACCATAACTCTCTTGAGCCTTGTCTACACACAAACTTGCAGCAGCATTTAAACACTGAAAGCTGTGCATCCCCTTGGTACAGACACCTAGGTTTTCTTTAAGAGAGGCATATTTCAATTTATTCAAAGAAATCAAACTGTATCTCAACTGTCTGTTGGGTAGCAAAAAAGGGGTGAAGGATTTATACCCAGTTTAAACTGCGTCAGCTGAAGCTTTTGGTACTTCTCTTCCCAATTAGCTCAGGTGCACAGACATTGTTACTCTGGAATAAAGGTATGTGGGTTGTATTGTGCACAAATGGCTTTCTTATCCTGGAATGTGAACATCTGCCCATGAAGGAAAGAAGACATTACATCTGTGAGTAGACACACCTCAAATTACTTTATCAGTACTCTGAAAAACAAAGGTCCCAAATTGCACATTGACACAGCTTTGTCTCATTTGTGATGCCACCATTTTATTAGCTCTGCACCCACTGGAATAGTTAAGATTTGAATTTTTAACACAAGAAACAAACAGAAACATTCCTAAATGTATTCCTCTCAACAGAAATGCAGGTTGCCCTCCTTGTACAAAACTAAACCCGACATAGCCAGGTTACCTCTTCATGATGTGCCATCTAGAGCAACCTCCTTCCTCAGGAAGATCTCGAGGCACTTTTCAAACAGCAGCTAAAAATTTCCGTGCTGGCCCAGACAACCAAACAACACTAGCGGGCAACTAATTTGCCCATCATAGAGGTCTGATGAATTGGGAATGAAACTCCACACCCCTCCCCCCCACTGAGTCTCATCCCTGTACCTTGTCCCCAGCTTGTACCCTATATAATTCTCATATGTGGTGCCAAACGACATCAGCCAAAATCATCTCTCCTGTATCTCTGCATTGGCCCTATTAATCCTGGTCAGTAGCTACGT
>JBAFWW010016237.1:0-18494 GCA_036873685.1 Agapornis canus
GGAACTAGATGATCTTAAGGTCCTTTCCAACCCTAACTATTCTGTGATTCTATGTGTGATGAAACATAAACCCCAAATTTTTAGAAGTTATGTTCTGACCTTGTTTTGTTAAACCTAGGTATGATGATGAAAAGAAGGAGTGGATTGGGATACTGAAAGAGATCCGATATGCTACTGGAGCCTCCTGCCTGGCCACTCGCTTAAACCTCTTCAAGTTATCAAAACTGTAAACAAAATGCTGGAATACAGGATATGGCGAGGGAGTTTCAGTAAGCTCTTCTGGTTTTGTTGTATGGAAATGTCCCCAGATCGTGCAGAGCTTTGTAGCAGCACACTAGTTATACTGTTGACTGTTAAACAGTACATCTGGCTGTCCAAGTCTTAAGATGTTTACTAGCTAACCAACAACTGAATTTTTGCCAGCATTTGAAGTCCTGAAGAGTTATGATTAATGTTTATTGATTAAATTAAGATTTCAGAGAGAACTCCATTTTTCACTCTATGGAATTGCCAGTAAAACTAGTTAAGACTTCCTTATGCTCAGACAATCCAGGATATATCCTCCAAACAATGCCCATGAATTAACTGTTAAGTTAAATACAACTAGTAGGTAGCTCATGCTATTCTCACTGGCTGTTAGTGCACCCTAATTTTCCCCTCAGCAACATATGTAAATCCTGCATTCTTCAGCCATATCTTGAAAATATTTTCATTAGAGCCTTCTAAAAGTAATTTAGCCTGGAATTGAACTTGCATGTTAAAAAGTGGCCTAATATGGCATGGCCTAAGAAATGCCATTCTCAGCCAAAGAGAGCAGTGTAGCCAGACAAGAGGAAAGAGAGCAGAGGTTGCACGATTAATAGCTCTGTTGCCTCATCTACTGTTTTAAGCTTCTGGTAACAAGGTTTTTCCACTTTTTTATGCTTTTATATTTATTTCCAAAGCAAATATTTTATGGAAGTTTTTCTCAGAGACCTGAAGCCATCAACAAGAATTCATGAAAAAGTCCTAGATCATTAGCAAATACAGCAGAGAGGGCTTTTTCATCTAAGAGTTGGCGCATTTTGATGTTGAAAATTTTAACAATTAAACTTTGTTTTTAGAACTATAAAACTATCACTTGGTGGTGTCTCCTTTAGTGATGAGCTCATCATCACTGTCATATTGGCAGGACACAGATTGCTTAGTACAGCCTTTGCCCAAAACAGAGCACTCAGTTTCCTTGAAGTAGATCACATCCACCATTTCTATAGAGGATCTCTTTGAAGGATTTCTCTATTGGATAAAGTGGGTGTCATAAACATAAAGGATGTCATAAATCTAAATCTTATTACAACTGATGTTGCAGGAAAACTGGAAAAGCAGCCCACCGCTGCTTTTTATATCCTCCTGACCTGACCAAATAGCAATTCCAATTACCAAATACCCCTTGCATTGCTTTCCTAGGAGACAGAGATTAATGTGGCAAAGATGCAGCCATCATAGCTCCTTTCACTATGTTACTGTGCACTGGTACTTGATCTGTGTGGGCAATATGTGTCCTGTCTTCCTCTTTAATACCCAAACCTTCAGCCGATCTTGCCATCTTTTCATTGGCTACAGTTAAATCACTGGTTTACACAGCACATCTGCTCTAACATTTGCTGATTTAATTGAGAAAATGAATGCAAAGGATCAAAAGCCGGACATTTTACTGAAATGCTGTTACACTGTGCTTGTCATAGAAGCCCTTTCTGGATCCTTTTCCCATTGTGAAAGCTCATAACTTTATTCATAAATGACTTGACTTGAAGATTCTGGCTTGGCACAGCATGACTGCCAGATACCTGAAAAGCAGGGTTCAGCTCAAACACATAACCACCTGTGACTGATCACTTCAGCTACAACCACTCCAAAGTTGCTCCAGTTATGCTCCAAAGTTGCTACTTGAAGGCCATCTGTACAGAAGCCAGGTCATGCAAGAGAGCTCTGACCTGCAGCCCACTGTCTGAGATCCTAGCTAGTATCTACAATTGCTCTTTTTTTTACAATGTGCATAGTCTTTCTCTGTGTTACACCTTCAATGACGTTTTCTCAAAGCACTTGTCTTCTATGTCTTGGTGCCCTTGCCCTTCTGAGACCATAAGCAGGCAGCCATCTACTACTTCTTTCAGTCATTCCACAAATGTGAGGGCTGCCTCAGGAAGAGAGCTCTCTGCAGCTTAGGTCTATTCTGTTGTTTTTTCCTGGCTTTTCACTAGTGTCCTGATTTGTGTTCAGTCAATAAAAGTAGTAAAAAAAAAAAAGTGACAGCAAGGTGCAAAAGTCAATTCAGAATGCAATTGCTTACCTCTGCCAGGTTTCAAAGGAAGTGGTAAAAAGAATGTCTAAAAAGGGACATACAAACATTGTGTGTGTGAAGAAGATGGGCACGGCTGTAGTCACAACATGGCTGCTTTTGAAAACAGGCTGGTTTGTGGAAGTATGGTCACACTGCAGTTACTGCTCTACAATGAACACTTTCCTGGATACTCCAACTTTTTCCTTCTACATTGCAGTATTTCATGCCTCCTGAATCAGACCCTGGCTGGACTCAGTCACAGGAAGCTGGGAGCTGGTAACTGGCAGATAGTTTTCAAACATGATAAACCAGCAGTGTTTTTCACCACCAGTAACCAAGGTGGTTGTCACTATGAAGACTATTCTTGGTCTTGATTCTTGATTTCAATTTTCAGTCTAATTTTGCTCTTTTGCATGTCTTATTTACAGACCATGCAGGTTAGCTAGTTTGTCTAATTTTGTTTTACTCATATCAGCCAGGGCAGGTCCAATGCATAATGCCATAATGCTAAATTTCATGAATGATTCAGTTGCTAGTAAGTGCCTATGACTGACACAGGCATTTTTTGCCCCTTATCTTGTATAGACCTTTCAGGTATTCCTTCCCAGTTGCACTTAAGTGCAGGTATTCCAAGGTTCTGCCAGACTTCTAGAACTGGTCTGTCTTTTAAGTATGTGAAGGTGTTCCAGAAGGGTCTAGCCATACACACCACACTGAAGGGCAGCAGAAGCAGCCGGAAGTTCCTCACTGCACAACACCCTCCCCCAACACAGTCACCCACAGTACCTCTGTTCTGGAGGACAGAACAGAATGGCTGTAATAGCAGGCCTATTCTTAGCAAATCTGCATTTCAGTTTCTTGGTTTCACAGTACAGAAACTGTCTGATCCCTATTGCTCATCCTGTCACATGCTGGAGGACAGACATAGTTTCCAGTAGATCTGCTGCCTCCTCTCACAGTCAAGCATATTTCTAACTTTTTCTTTGGACAGTTTTATGCCTGGTGAAGGCCCTGTGCTATTTATTTAGGCAATAATAATGTAATTTTATACCATAACTGTCACAGACTTATGTACTTAAACAATAGCTTCCAGAAAATGGGAGATTTTAAGCATCCTTACCACATCTTCATGCCCACTGTGACCTGCCTTTTGCAATCCCTAACGAACTGAGGATTAAATCTCTTGACATTCAGTTGATGCCCCATGGCAAGCCCTGGTCCAGCTGACTCACAGATAAAGAGATCTTTAAAATTAAGTATTCCAGGATTACAAGTTTAATGGTACAGAAGGTGTTTATAAAAAAAGTACTTCTCACTGTATGTCTGACATCACTGTGTTCCATATAGATGCCTTCTCAGATATTCTATCTGTTCACCTTTTGTTGACAGACCCATAGAATTCCACTCGAAGTGAGGAATCTGTATAACAAGATCATACATTCCAAGTGTTAACATTGGTGTAAGCCACGTACTATCTTACAGCAAAGACAAGGCTCTCTGATATCTCTAGCTCTTCACTTGGTTTAGATCTATGTCTTTCTAAAAGCTATGCTTATTCCAATACTGAGAAGATTAAACTTCACAATGTAAGATTCTTCTTTGTGCAAGTACAGTCAGTTTGCTCGCAAAAAGCAGTACTGTTGCAGAGATGTAAAGCAGATGCCCACACAACACAGGCTATGACAACTCCATTACAACACCTCCCACTTTTGAAACCCAA
Source organism: Agapornis canus (assembly GCA_036873685.1). Taxonomy (NCBI): domain Eukaryota; kingdom Metazoa; phylum Chordata; class Aves; order Psittaciformes; family Psittacidae; genus Agapornis; species Agapornis canus. Next base: position 4,041 of record JBAFWW010016237.1, read on the forward strand.
ATCAAGAGAAGAATCCCAAGTCACCATAGTTTCTAATGTTAATGTATCAAACTGGAATGGTATATTGGTAGCATAACATTTACTGTCAGGGCAATATGAGAAAAGATTATTATCCTGCTAAAAATAAAACAACAAACTTAAGCTTAAAGAAGGATTTTAGCTAAAATTAGAGTAGGTGAATAATTATGTATACAGTAGGATCTGTATTCATGAGCCTCCATTACCAAACATTTCTATGCTGGTGGCTGTGAATTTTCTCTGGCCACTAGTCTTGCCTGTCACAGCACTATTGCAGGCAGACAGCATCCATACCCCATCTTGCAGCTGCCATAACTGTCTATCACTCAAGGAGGGTACATTCCATCCTTTTCTAGTGCAGAAATCTTTGGTGAACTGAACTGAAACTCTGGTTTCGATTTTTCTCCTTTACTGATGCTGTGTCAGGATTGCCAGTTTGCCTGCAGTAAGGTAAGAATGAGAGCTTTTGCCTTCAGTTTTGCTGCAGCCACTTTCTGAGGAGGTGCAAATTCTATGAAGTCCTTATGCCATCTTGAGAGCAGCTTGAAATTCCCCCCAAATACAAAAGTTGCTCTCACCCAGTAGGTGTTTTTAACTATTAAAACCATCTCTAAATCTGTTGCAAGGTACACGTATCAAGCTGCACTACTGATACAACTCATAAGTGACAAAAAACAGTGCTGAATGCTCACCTGAACTACCCGGTACCCCAGCATTTCCAGGTGTCGTTTCTTCACTGCAGGTTCTCCTTTCAGGTGATGTGAATTCTTGCTAAAAGCTTTTGAATCAAGAAAGTCCAAAGCAATTCTGCAAACAATAAAAGTGTGCATTTACATTCAGGTCTGACCTGAACAGCAAGAAGTGGTATTTCTAGTTCAGTATTGATAGTTACAGCAAGACTACTACTAGATAAACATGACAATCCACAGAAAATAAATCCCTGAGACCAGACAAAATGCTTTCTTCATATTTATCAAGAGATGCTTGAACTTCACATGATTTAGAAGAAGCATTTCTTCCCTAAATCTGTTTTTGTTCAAATGGCAAAACCATCTAATCAGCATTTTGAAGGCTTACGTTTGAAGTGGTGGTGGGAAAACAGTATTCCAATTTCATGAAACGCACTGCAAGAATGCCCTGTCTGACCTAGTGTACTGGGTCTGGCTGGGATGGAGTTGCAGCTCTTCACAGTAGGCCATAACCATGTTGATAACACACCAATATTTTGGCTATTGCTGAAGAGAGCCTGCACAGCATCAAGGCATTTCCTGCACCACAGCATATAGACTAGTGTTGGCAAAAGCTTGGAAGGGGACACAGACAGAACCTCAACTGACCAATGCAATATTCCACACCATGTAACACCATGCTCAGCAATATGGCAGGGAGCGGATTTTCAACAAAGGAGCCATTGCTCCAGCACTGGTCTGCTGGTGGCAAGTGACTGCCTTTGCATCAATTGTTTTACCTCTTTCTTCTCTTCACTTATCAAACTCTCATTTGCAACCCAGGTTTGGGGCTTTTTTTCCCCTTCACTTCTGACCCCCAGACTGACTCCCCCATCACACTGCACGGGAGTGAGCGAGCAGCTGGGTGGGAGCTTAGTTACTGGCTGGAGTCAACCCACCACACATAGGAAGGCTGAACCTCATAAGGTTTTGGAAAAGGGAACAGAAAACTAAATAGCCCAGGTGTTGCAATGACTGTTCAGGACATAAGCACCAAAAACCTGGTCTAAACATGATCTAAATTGGAAGCTTGGAGGAGCTAATGTGAAGAATTCAGTGTACTAACCTCTGAGCTCCTGGTGGCAAAGCCTTTCTCCCTTCATCTTTGAAGTCATGTCTCAAGTGCATTTCCCCATCCAAAGATATAGTCTTAGCCATATAGGAAAGGGGCTTTTTATTTTCATCCAGAATGCACTCAAAATCTGCAAGAAAGCACAATAAACCTGTTTACTGACCAAAAAAAGTGAAAGAATTTCATCTGTAAAGTGTTCAGTTCAAGAAAAACAAAGTGATAACCATAATTAGAGATACCCAACATTATTTATATTATGCAGAACATTTTAGAAACTATATTTTATACAGCAATTTCTTTTTTGCAGTATCTTGTGTCCACATGCCCAGAGGCTTTCTATCTTGGTAATAAAAATGGTGCCAGAGTTCTCCACAAAAACCCCCCAAAGGACTGACTTCTCACCTATTTCATAGTAGTATGGTGTGAAAACAGATATTCTTGCATAATGGCTCCCGCCTAAGATCTCTGCCAGCATTCTGTGAACATGCTGTCGCAGTGGATTTATTCGGCTACTGCCTGCAAAGACAAAATAAAGAATTCATACATCAAAACTGCCACAGCCAAAGTTCTGAAAATAGCACTTTGTGACACTGCATTTCTGACAGCCAGCCTACTGATTTAAAGCTTTTACACAGATCTCTGGTGTTATTCCATCATAACTCAGAAACCATGTCATCATCTTTCGAGTGGAAATTGGCAAATGCCTATTAAGTGTGAATTACAAACTGAGACTTTCCATGCCAGGATTTTTCCCATTCACAAATTACAAATATTTTAATTTCAGGTTTCACCTCATGGATTGTTTGCTTAAATAATATTTACTTATTTTGAGTCTATTACAGGCACACCACATCTATCACTTCCCTTGCTCCATTGCACATCTTCAGTCTCAGAGATGAAGCATGTGAGTGTGATGGGTCTCAAAGCAGATCATGGGAATTAGTGGAGGAGATACTGCATTTGCATTAGATGGGTTTTCTGGACTGACGACTATTCTTGAAGATCTCAGCTAGTCACTAGCCTACTTCTTCATCTCTCATCCTTGATGGCTCTTGATTCTTCTGAGGAAGATGACAGCAGGGAGTTCAAAAGGAGACAGCAAAATGTTCACCTTTAATAATACATCCTCAGCAGAGTGGGGTGTGCCTGAGCCTCTATTGTGTGCCCATGTCAACAGGCAGAAATGTCTGTCAGACTGTTGAAAACAGATTCCTCTAGTAACAAGGGCAGCTTTTCCTTTCCTAACTGACTTACGGCTATGATAGACATGTTGGCAGTAGCGCTCATGAAACCAAGGGATGCGAAACTCCGGGCATTCCAGACAGACTGCTCTGTTCAACTTCATGAGGTGCATGTGGACCCTCTTCTTTAGAGAAGTAGGCAGGACTGAGTTGAACAAAATAAAAAGGTGTGAACTAAAATGTGAACAGTTGAACACATTGAACTAAATGGCTACCTGCGAATTCTCTACTAGAAATGCAAATATCTGTATACTATGGTATTTATAAGGTTCTCAAAATCCCCGAAGGAAACAATGAGAAATAGAGTTTTGCTCAATAGTAGGAACAAAAGCAAAACAGAAGTAAGAAGTAAATTAAATTTTCTTCTATCATTTAACTCTTAATGAAGTTGTTGAAACCAAAATGGCAACAGTACACTGATAGTGAACAACATACAGGTAGGGAGGAAGGAAACAGACAAACACTCAGTCTCTTATTTAGAGAGAAGAAAGTGATAGGATTCATCTCTTGCAGACAAGAATCCCACGTTATTTCTTGAGCTCTATGGCGATTTCTAACAATAAATACCACAGTCAGGTAATTTTATTTCGAATAAAATTGAAGAATTATTAAATACTGAATGCAGTAAGTTGACTATCAAATTAGTTTTAAATGAGCTTCCCTCATCTGAAATACAAGTTTGTACTTCAAAACAAAGCACAAGTTTTTGCTCATTCCTTCCCTTTTAGCACTGAAATATTGACTGGATTAAACAAGGGAGTCTTTGCAGTAAAATTACTACTTCTTAAGCCATATACAGGTCCACAATTCAATTTTACACCAAATGCTACATAATGAAATTCGTCAGAGAGGTAGATACGTACCTTCAAGCTGAGCATCCAATTGGCTTAGGAAAGAAACATTAAATATCTTCGTTATCAGAACTGGAGGAAAATAACCAGCCACTGCCAAAGCATGACCAAGTAGCACCAAATGGTGAGTTTCAAAACAACCTTTAAAAAACAGACAGAAACCCATATTAACACATGACATGAAGTTGAAAGGATTTGCAATGCCCCTCACCTCCCCCAGCCTCCCAGCTAATCCAGGTTTCTTTTTAACGTACTCAGCGAACACACAGGCAGATTAAAATATTTCAGTAGAGAACAATTTTCACAGTTTGTGAGGCTGTATCATCAACAATAAAAATAAGAAGAAAAGCCTCTACACGTTTCCTCCACAACTTAGCCATTTCCATGTACCCTGTCCCCAGATGATGATTCCTTGGGGAATACCACAACAATTCTACCCAATAACAGCACAGTGAAATAATCAGAATTTTCACTTGGTTTTTACTATGTTCAAGATACCTTGCTAGTTCCTTAGCAACAGTAAGTTTTAAAGAGCGAAATGAAGCTAAAAAGCCCAACAGAAGCATACATTAAAACTTTGTTGTGGTTTAACCCCTATAGGCAGAGTATTAGTAGTAACATACAGACACAGAATAATGCCATTCTGTTCCCAGTTTTATTCAGTACAAATAATAACTTGCAGTGACACTAATTTATCTGGTGCCAAAATATCTTTGTCTAATGCACTTACTCAAGTTAGAAGTAAGATGTTGGATACAACTCTCAAAGAACTTTCCATTAGCAGGAGGGTCATAATTCAGAGCAGAGAAAAGGAAGAGAATAAAATAGATTTCAGAGGGGTGGATCTGGAAAAAAAAAAGACATCCTAAATAAAATCATTGCAAAATACCTCAATATTGCTTTACAATAAAAAAATGGGTTTAAAATTAATTCAAAAGTGCAAGATTTGAGACTAGATGAACTATTTTCTGAATTTTTTTTGTCAACTTTTCCTAGAGAAAAAATATTTTAAAAATCAAATTCAGAAATCATTAAAACCGGAGCTATGGCCAAAACTCAAAATCTATTTCATGCAGATGATCTGAGTGTTTCTGTACACTTAAGACTTTAACAAGCTTTTAAAAAGGTCCCCCATTAAATTTTCTCAAAGAAACTAAGCCGTCATAGAATAAAATCAAAGATCTATACAAATACCAAATTGAGGAGGAAATAAAAAAATATAGCAAGAAAGCACAGCAATTCTGACCAAAAAGACAGGTTGCTGGGGAAGTCCCCACAAGAATGAGCAATGTAAAAATATGTACCATGTGATGTGACTATGTGTTAACAAGTTAAAAATCCAGTTATTTCAGATGGTCAAATGTAAAGCTGAATGCAAAGGTTTACAACTGATCTAATACTGAGTGACCAATAAAGTAAGACAGAATAACAAAAGTGAAGCACATGCAAAATAAAACACACGAAAGGCAAAACAGCTTTGAGTGAACTTGGGGAAAGATGGGCTCCAAATCAGGTACAATGAAGAGAACTCTCAGAAACAGTGTGTGGACTGTGCTCTGAAATGTCAACTACTAACCTGTCTTTTCTTACTAAATACCTTAGAGTAGATAGAAAGAGTGTTATACCTTGTCCATGCTTTCAGCAGTCACAGAAGCTATTCTGTCAAGTAACGAAGGACAACGGTAGTTTGTTTTTATGAGAAAACATGACAATGGCAATACATTTGCCCATGTTATCTGGTCTATCAAGCGCTGACACGTGGCCATAGTCTCCTCATTGATGACTTCTTCTAACCACTCTCCATTCACATGTGTAAGTTCTTCCAACAGAAGATTTAGGTTGTTGGCTTCCTGAAGCCTCTGCAACCCACAGTCATTTAGTTTTTGCAGCAGCTTTACACATAGCTCAGAACTGTTTTGCCAGTGCAGCTGATCATGATTCCACTTGACAAGAGCTGTAGCAATGCAATTCAAATGATGGAGACTGAACTGAGGCAGAACTGCTGCTACTTTGTTTACAGTGACCTCCTCCACTTGAAAGGAAGGAAGCATGGCCAGAACACGAATTATTGCAGCAGTATCAGCAGGTATGACACTAGATTTTAAACAACTGGAAGGGAGACAGAAATAAAATCAGTCCTGACAATAAGCAAATGTAAAAAAAAAATAAAAAAAATAAAAAATCAAACAAATAAATTACATCCATGAAAATTCAATTTTAAAAGTCAAATTTGATGTGTCAAAGCATATCATATATAAAATAAGTAGACTATTAATGACATGGTAGAAATTCACAGTCACTACCATCTCTTCTCATAGAATCATAAAATAGTTAGGGTTGGAAAGGACCTGAAGATAATCTAGTTTCAACCCCCCTGCCATAAACAGGGACTGAGATTAACATCTTCTAATTTATTCAAAACTGAAAAAGGAGAGAAGACAGGGAGCATCTCAGTCAGCTGCTGAGGCTTCAAGTGTTGGTGATAAACACAGAAATCCTTAGCGAGGGCAGAAGGTCCATCTTTGTTATGGGAATCTGAGTTTCTGGGCCTGGATAATTTCTGTGATTTCTGTCCTGGGGAGCACCGGATTCTGTGGTGCCAGAGGAACATGAAGGCATCATCTGCACATAACCTGTACAGCCAGGGTGCTGCATTCCTATGGAGAATGAGCAATGGTATCTTTCAGTGGCAGATCTCTTCTCCCACGATTCCAGAAATGGTTTCCTTTTCTATGTTGCAACTGTTCAAGCCTGAGAACTAACTAAACAGGTCTTCAATCTGAAAAAGAGTACTTCTGCTTCACATTTCCACTTGTCCCAACATAGGCAATAATTACTGTATATTTTTCATTACTTGTTCCTTCAAACATTAAAGAAGACATTAACATCTACCCTTCCTATAAAGTACCAACCAAAATCTCCTGTTAAATGTCATTAAACTGCAATGATCAATAGGTGAGGGACAAAATAATCCATTTTTAAAAGATACCATATCTAGCAGCAGATTAGTATCTGCGTCTGTAGTCAAAAAAATACCCACTTCCTATCCTCTGATTTACACATTTAATAGATCAAATACAAATAAAGTTCTTCATATTTTATGGAAACAAAACATGTTAGCTTGTTACTTAAAATATTGAGTAGACAACTGTTTAATGCTTATATAGCTACATTTCCAAGAATACACACTTACTCAAATAGTAACTTTTTTAGTTCGGCCATCAGCTCCAGATTTTGGCAATGCAACGCCACCAAGTACTGTGTTAACTTTACCAGATGTAATACATGATAGCTATCCAAGTGTTTATGCAGAACAGAAGCTATTCTGAATGCAAACAGAAAAAGATAACATGGAGTTATGATAATACACAAGATATTGCACATAAAGAAGGGGTGTCTTTGTGATGCACAGCACCTAAGTGGGGAGTTGTGTACACCTTGACTCCTTTCCACCTGAGTCCTGACAATGTTCACTAAATCTCTACTTAGTGAATTGCAACATTAGAGCCCTCATCACAGCAAAACAGCTACTTCACTCTAATAATTTATGTGCAGATTCTATAGTCAGTTAAATTTAGTGGACCATGAATGGGATAAACTGGAACAACATCACCAGCTGCAGCACCATTGTACTCACTTATGTATACAATAGTGGTTGATACAGCTATGTTGGTCTAAAGCTGCAAGAGGGGCTTTGTAGGGAAAGATAATACCTTAAGAACTTTTTTAGACAGTGAGATTTGAGGAGAAAAATCATGAATTCACCTGGTCCTCCCTTTAATACCACTCTGCTCCATGGTACTACTTGTTCTTTTTCTTCCCAGGATCTATCTGGTTCACACAACTACACTCTATATAGATACTGGTCACAACCAGAGTGTAACTCTGCTGTATTCGTGACATATCTGTGGCTACATCTTCTGTGCCCAAAACCTCAACTGCTTTTCCCTTCTTTGTATGAAAGACCTCTCCCTTTAAACCACGTTCAGTTTACAACTGCAGAAAATCTGGCTCAGGTTCTTAAAGACACAAGACTTAATAGCTCAATATATCACACAATGACTTTTGAAGATACAATTACACTTCCTAGAGAGGACTTTAATTAGAGAACAGAAATTCTTAGTAGCATAAAAAAAAAAATTACTTTTTGAGTAGATGTGAATTTCTGCATTTCATTTTCTGCATTGCCTTCAGTATTAGTAATACTTGGTAACTGCTGAATTTTTCTGCCATGTACTCTGCAGTTGTTAACAACCTGAAGAGCAAAAGAAAAGTTATTTTCCAAAGAGAAACAGTTTAGAATCTCCAGTGAAGACTGGAGCCATTTTCTTTATCTAGGAGAGAAAGAACCAATAGACTATTTCAGGAAATACAAGAAAACAAATTTCCCCTTTGTTTTGTGGACCCTTCTTCTAAGCAGTTGATCTGTATGCCACAGCTAAGAGACGTGAGTGTGTTATATCACTGCATACTGCTCTGATCCTAGAAACCAGCAAGTCCAATAATTCTGAAAGTAGACAAGAAGTAGAGAAGGAACTCTAAGACACTGAACAATTCATAGTCAACCAGCAAGCTACAAACAACAGAACCAAACATGAGTTGCACTGGTTCTGAGGCAAATAAAGCCAAAGACGTTTTCTACTTTGCACTGATTTAGAAAAAAAAAATAAAATCTTAAAAAGAAAATATAGAAAAAGCTTTTGGAACTAAGTCAGCTATGGCAAAGCCAACACAGCCTTGCAGCATACACAGGCCTCTACATAGAGGCAAATGCTCAAGATGAAAAGTCAGACAATAGGACTAATTTTAATTAAAACTGCAGACTTTCAGATACCTGTGACTAATACCACCCCAAAATAGGATTTTGCAGCACTAGAAAAACAGGCAGAGAAAAATCTGCCACACAATGCTATGCTCTAACTGCTAAATAAATGCTGAAGTGTTCCCTGCTGATAACCTCTTATACAGAATAGGATGTACAGCAAACTGGGACAGGACAAGACTGTTTCAGCTACTGGCAGTCTTAAAAAGGAAAAACACGTACCACTGCACATATTTCTCAGGGGCAAGACAAGGTTTTTTTACTACCATCCACCGTGAAAGGAAGCCCGCAGTCTAAGAGACAGAGCTACAAGGCGGCTCTGCCTAACAGCATTCACATGCACCTTGATTACTGCATTCAGCTTTTTCTGCAACTGTTTTAAGGCAAACTGCTACAGCAGTGTTTCCATTAGGAAATAATACATTGCTACAAACTTACAACTAGGAAACCTAATGCTCAGCTCTTTTCTCCAAAGACCAGGACATTATTTATACCTGTGCAAGAGGAAGTATATATCATAAGTAAGACAAAGTCGCTCATAAACTTACCTTGCCCTTACCTTGGATTCTGCCATAGGCCCAAGATTATAAAATAACTTTGTAAAGGTTTCAGGATCATCATAATCATCTATGGTTTCAGACAGCAGCTGTTTAGCAACCAAGCGGAACTCAGCATTGTCAAAACCCAGCTGCTCGTACAGCCCCAAAATAAAATTAATACTGTGGATATCCAGATGGGAGGCACTTTTGAGGAAAATCTTGTTGCACTTTTCTAGCAGTGGATGATATCTCAGTTTAACATTTTGTAGAAACTGTAGTGTTCTTTTGGCATAGTTGAAGTGGAATTCATTATTTTCTTCCAAGAGCTGCTCAGCCTTCTGTAGTAACCGATCTCGAAAACTCTGTGAGATAACATCAGATATGCTGATCATCAAAACTGACAAGACCCTAAAAAATTCAAAAGATGTTACACTTACACATTGAACGTGGTAAGTAATAAATGTTAGATTTCTGAAATAAGCTATGTAAAGAAAGGAATGTTAGTCAGGGTATTGCTGACTTGTGCATAAAAAGAAGTTTACATCTAGCACAGATGAGCAGAAACCATTTCTCCTGCTAAAGTAAAAATTCTGCTTTTGGTGAATTTCTGAAATGACTGAGATATTTCAGCCATGCCTCACAAACTTGTATGCAATGAAAGCATTTGCCTGAGGCAAGACTCTGCCTTGTCTGATGTAAACTTACAAAAATATCTTTAACCTTCAATGGAAACTAAAGAAACCCAAGCAACAAAAGTAACAGAATAAGGAGAAGAGCCATTGTCACTCCCAAGGGAAAAATCCCTTCCTATGAGAATAAAACTTATGACTACAGGAAGACTAATTTCTGTAGAGAAATTCAGTCCCATTCAATGATTTTCAAAAGCAGTCTCTTCATATCTGCCAAAATAAGTGCTGGGGCTGCTGGTGTTGTACAAAGAGAGCAGCCTTTGCTATAACGGCCTAGGGGGAGCACAAGCAAGAAAAAGCTTGGACTTCCTCGACTCAGCCTGGGTTTTACGTAATTTTAATATTAGAGTAATGCATTAGACATGCTAGCAAGAGAATTGATTAATTCAGTTTGACCAAAAAAATGCTTTGAAGATAAACAAAAATACCATTGCTTTAAGACTCCCTATTGCAACTCACAATAGTAAACTAAATCAATGTCATACTAAAAAAACTATCAATGTCAAGGAAGAAAAACATCATCTGGTGAGTCAATAGCCTTTAAATTTTAGAAAAAGTCCATGTAAAATTAGGATCAGGATAAAGCAGTATCTGCTGTTTTCCCACTGTAAGTAAAACATCAGTTTTAATCAAGTGTTTAAATTGGGTATAAAGAAATTCTTTGAAAATTCATTGAGAAAATGCATTTACCCAAGCAGACCTGTCCATGAAAATCAACGTACAAATCCTTCTTTAACACAAATCCCAAAGTGAAGAAAAGCAACCTCCAGCTGAGAAAAAAGAGAAAGTGTCCAGCAAAGACAGCTCAGTAATTGTGACATATTGCTTCTCCTGCTACCCAATTTCATTCTGACACTTACCTTATATCCTGCATAGAATCCAGTTTCATGTTCACGATATGAGCTACTTCACCAGTTATGGGACTTAACTGTCTGTGTTGCTTGTATAAACACAGTGCAAATTTAGACAGGGCTGGCAAACTAAGCCTGTCAAGACAATAAAGAAAGAATATTTACCTTTTCTTTCTAGAGAATACCTAAAGACAAAAATCTACTTCAACAATTACATAAAAGACAATGTTATATTCAAATTACAAACCAAGGCAACATAATACCTAAACATTTTCTGTTTGGGCACCTATACTGATACCTTGGACTTAGGCAAAACACCTAGGTATTTCTTATTAGAGCATTTTATGCATATGAATCTCTAAAAAAAATCAGAAGTTCTCCATTTAACCAGACCTGCGTAAGAAATCTGTAAAGATTATATTATCAAGCAGTGATGTGAAATAGTTAAAATGCCTGTGAGCAATTTATTACCTGAATGTTGTTTTATGCTCTAGGTGCACTAGATTTATTTACTTGTTGAGATGCCCCGGGTGTTAGTTAAGATGGGAGAGGCAATTCTGTGATGCTGGTGCCAGGGCTGACACTAGCTTCTGCCATTAGCCTGACACTAAAGAATTAAAATTACAGTATTAAAAAAAAAAAAAAAAAAAACAAAAAACCAAACCCCAAAACAACCCAATAAAATACCAACAACCACCAAAAAAAACCCACCCTAAGGGAAAATGTTGATGTTTTAATACAAAAGGTTTTTAGTAAAACTGAGGTAAGCAGGGTTCTAAACAACCTTTTAAGAGCTGGACAGCAAGCACTGAGATAAAACCATAAATATCAAAACTTGCAACATACCTTCAAACACATAAATCTACTGAGACCATATATTTCAAAAACCTAAGTGCCAGTCCCCATTGTTGCAGTATCTGAATATTGCATGCATTAAATTTACCAATACTCAAAACTCTACATGTATAAAAATTATTTTCAAAACCTTCAAAAATACAACTGACTTTTAAAACACTTACATAATGTTTATAACATCTTATAAATACTGAGAACTCTGTGTAGCCTCAAATGAAACACATCACACTTGCAACTTACACCCTTCACAAAGCATAGCAGTGCTGTATATTACTTGCCTTTCTAATCTTTTCCATGCTTCTATAACAAGTGCTTCTGTTAGAGAATCACGGTCTTCAACACTGAGCCTTCAGAAGAAAGACACAGTAGTTTGGTTTTCTTCAAAGTTATTAATAATTATAACTCCACGTACCGGTAGCACACAGCAGATCAGTTCTCCCTGCCTCTCAAAAACCATGGCCCAGGACACCAAGTTGTCTGTGTCACACAGTCAGATTATGGAAGCTGGGACAGAGCAGTCTCCCAGTTTCCTTACAGGATGGCTTTCTAGTCATAATTCCACCTCTTTTTATTAGCAAATTAAAAAAAAAAGTATAGATGTGGAATTCAACATACTGCTGCTCACCTCAGAAGACTATACAGGGTGTCCACTATGGCCTCATCGTCCATAAGTTCCACCTTGTTTTCTGCTAAAACGCAAAGGGTAAGAAACTGGGAGTGATTTCTTACATAGTCACTAGTCCTTAAGAGAAGCGGCCTCTTCTTTTGCAATTGCCACAGCATGTTCAATGCAAATCCCACGTGTTTCTCAGACAGCCTGGCCTTGCTCCTTCCAACAAGGCTGAATATTTCGTCTTCATGGGTGCAGCTATTTATCTGGCTCAAAAGCAGATCACTACCCAGAGTCCGAGCTTGGTAATGTCTCAGAGTAAACAGGCAAACCTGCCTCAAACAAAGCATTTTGCTATGCCTACCAGCTATTGTTAAAGTGTCCAGAAAGATTCTTCTTTCACTTTTCACAGTAAACCATGCTATTACAAACTCAAGTATTTACAAAACAGAACATCATTTTTCTTTCATCCTGTATGGTCACTGTATTAAAAATTCAATTCTGAGGTACCTGTAGTGAGATAGAATCAAAGTAGTTAAGTGCAGCCATAACTATTAGCCAAAAATTAGTATCTCCATCTTTAAATGTTCTGAGTCGGATAAGCTTGAGAAGAACGTATAGCCTGGATTCTTCTCAGAGAAGCCCCAACAACACTGATGTGCTCACAAGCACTGAGAAAAGGTAGTTCATTTGGTATGTTTTCAGAGTTAGAAACCTGCCTTTAAAAGGTACGTGTGCTACAACTAAGAGAGATTTTTAACATACAGACACTACATAATTAAGCCAAGCAAGGCTTGCTCTCACTAGGCTGCTCCATAATCCCAAACTGGGGTCTGGGAACTGCCAGAAAATACAGCCATTGGTGGTAAAAGGAAGCAAGCTGGCAAGAGCTCCTGAGCTGGCATCACTGGATTTTTCTTGCTCTATGTGTGTATGCATTCCACAATAGTATCTACTGTACCCTCCCTATGAACTGCTCCCAGAGTTTCCTTTCCACCCTTTAAGAAAATACTGATATATTTAAACTTGTTTATAAGATTTAATGTACCATATTAGAGAATATTAAGCAAAGGCATTTTATTAGTGTATTTTTGTCTTGCTTGCTGTTCCTCTACACTCATGTCCATCCAATGGAAAAAACAGTTCCAATATCAATTCACATTTACTCCCCACGGTACCAGCAAGCTAAGCTGACAGAAGACAGGATGAAGTAGACACCTGAAAGGCATATAAAAACTTCAGGCTCAAATAACTTCCTTGTAAGCCCAGGTAACATATCCTCACCCCTTACAGTGGACCTTGCACCCCTGATCCTAGTGACTGGGGATTCAGCATCTCTACCTGAAAGAGTCTGCAGGAAGTTTCCAAATACTTACCATTCTGGAAGGCATTTACCAGATGCATGTGATTTACCACAAACTTGTATACAATTTTAAATTGTATACAATAATTCTAATATCTTACTAAAATGAAATCAATAGGAAACGTTGGGTGTTTTGAAGCTTATAAATACATATATTAAAAATAGATAACATATCTACTTAAAGAACTACCTCTAAAGTGTTCTACTTACAAAATATACACTAACAGGAAAAAAAAATTCTTTAAAATCACTTCCTATCAGTTGAAACACAGTAAGCATTTTCAAGGCTGCATTACAAAGTACAGTCAGCCCGGAAGTCTTCTATCAAGGAGAAAACGTGGGCACCCACTACTCCCCATGTATAGACAGTATTAAAGATTTAAGTAGCTAAGAGTGAAGTGAGCTGCTTGCGCGATATAATGTGTTTTTAACCCGCTTGCCAGAATCCCTTGTTTCCATGAGCCATGCTGTGGGGCTATCTCTGTCACACGGGTATCAGCAGCGGCCTACCTCATGTCCTGACTGCGCCGGATTCCCGCGGAAAGCCCGCCTGCGGGCCGCCTCCTTTTACCCGGGGGCTGATTTTGACCCAGAAGCGCTTCAGAAGGAGCGGGAAAAGGGGCTGGGGCCGCTACACGGGCCTCACGGCCACAGCTCCCTGCCCGCCACCAGCACGCAGGAGCCAAACCGCAGCGTCTGCCTCGCTTCCCTCCACCGCTCCCTCGGCCACGTTTGCCTAACGGCGGCTGGCACCTCTCCAGGCCCTGGGAGGAAGAAGGCACTGTCGTGTTCGGGGCGAGGAAGCTCCGAGCCCG
>JBAFWW010016243.1:0-13960 GCA_036873685.1 Agapornis canus
GGGGTTGGAACTGGATGATCTTAAGGTCCTTTCCAACCCTAAGTATTCTATGATTTTATGATTCCCTGATGTGTGCCCTTTTGACTGCTCACTAGTGTATCTCCCTGGGTGGTTAAGATTTTCATTGGTAGGATGTCAGTTCTGTTGTACTTAAGGAGATAGAATAATAGGTTAAATACAGCTTTCTTAAGCACTCTGAATCACAAGGTAGGTAGGCTTTGAAGTTATCTGGTACTACAAGATTGGCCTGTGGGCTTGGATGGGAAGGTGGAAGGTGTTTGTAATCTGGGTGGTCAAAGATGGATAGCCATTGTTGTGGTACTACCTGGTCTCTGTAACTCTAAATTTACAGCTTAAGAAAGAGGTGTAGGGGCCCTGTATTATAGTCCAGAACCTAGCTTTATTGTATGTCCTTTCTCAGATTGTTCAAACAGGAATCTTCACAGAGGCTCAACATAGCTTGAGATCTTACCACTCATTTAGTCTCATTTTAGTCTCATTCAAAGTCTTCTCTTTGAAACTGCCAGTTTTATGCATTTTGTTTTGCACTTCCCCATCAAGGAAGTGGGAATTGGTTTTATCCTTTTACCTGCCTCTGCTGTTGAGGTAGACAAAGAAATATTTAAAGTTCACAAAGAACTTCAATGCCAGCTTAACACATAAGCCACTTACATTTAATTAATTGCTATGTTTTTACAAATAAGCCACATATTTATTACCTCCTTTCCCGAGCAAAGTAAGACAACAAGAACAGGGTTTATATAATTCCTCTTTGCAGGGAAAAAAAAATTTAAAAACCAACCAACCAAACAAAAAACCAAAACCAAAACACAACCCCAAAACCCCACTCTTATGTTGTTTCTTTTTTTTTTTTTGTTCTACAGTAATCTTCCTGAAATCCTCTTTGGTAAGAGGACTTTTTAAACTGTCCCACTCTCATCACAATCTGGGGGCCCAAGGAATCTAATTCTAAAATGTTAGTATCAATCAAAGCAGTTTTAACATATGGAGAAAAGGTATGTTAGGGAGAAGACTACTTTGGACATGGTTAGAATGTGGTAGGACATACCTTTTATGTAGCCTTTAATTTATGAACTGAATCTCTGCTCCTGCTGAAGACTTGTCCAAGGCATTCAAATAATGTGGACTTCCTGCCTATTGCTGTGCCTTGCTTTTGGTAGTGCATATCAATTTAGTGCAAGATTAATAGGAATTAGGGACAGAGCATGTGGCTAGCATGACTGCCAGACTTTTGCCACTGTTACTAGGTGAAATGAACTCCACAGTCATAACTAAAGAGTGAAGGAAAGCATCTGTTAAAAATTTGGCTGAAGGTGAGCTCTGATGCACCAGCTAGACTTGAGGCTTTGCAGGGAGATGGTTTTTTCCTGGTGTTTGCTTGAACAATGAAATTACCCTTTTTGGAAGGTTATTCTTCAGAGCAGCAGAGTTTGTACATGAGTGAAATTCATGTCAAAATGTTTACAATAAACTGGAATTGTGAGTCAAAGCAGTAGGCTTTGTTTGCACTGGCTTTGTAATGGAGATCCTTATAATGACTATGCCTCCTATTCTGGTAGGCCTTTGCACTATCTGGACCACAAAGTGGGGTAGGTTTACAGGTTAATTAACACCTCTTCCCTCCTTGTGGTGCTGTCAGTGATGTATCTAACCACAGTCATGTTTAGAATGATGGCTGGTTAGTGATGGATACTCTCAAGCTTTTTAGTTGTTGCCACTGAATTTTCTGCTGGGAATGGCATTTGTTCTTTTAAACAATATAGAGCACAGTTAAATGTGTGGTGCTGAAGAAGCCTGGCAGCAGCAGGCACAGCCCTGTGTTTGCAGCCAGGCACATTGCAGCCTGTAGCTTCCCCTTTCCCTACTCCTTATAAATATGAAGAAAATTTAGACAAATTCTGCCCTCCTGAAGAGGATTTAATGGCATTTAAAACCCATCATTATGTATTTATGACTGATTTCTCTGAATACTGAATTGTAAGGATGGTTTTAAACTGGTAGCTCTGTGGTTTTGGAGCGTTTGGTCAATCTGGCTGAAATCCTTGTACTTCAGTTTATGTGTTGGATATGGGCATTTGCTTTCAGTTCTTTTTTTTTTTTTTTTATTTTTTCCTCTCTTTTTGGAGTCTTAAAGTTTTCTTTGCCACCTATTGCCCACAGGTAACACTTTCTCAGCAGTTGCCCTATGCTTCTTTCTTTCTCTTCCTGTTCCTCACGTCTCAACACTGTATGTGTTATATACTTCTATTTTAACACATATTGTCTTTACCTTAGCTTGATTTAAATGCTACATTGCTCAGAAATTAAATCTTGATTGAAGAGCAAAGCCATGTTGTGCTATGACTAGCAGGGGAATCCTTTTGCCATCTTGCATTAGACAGCATACTTTGCTGTTGCAGCTGGGGCAAGTATGCCCCATACATGCTGCCTAACCACACCAGGCCCACTGTACAGATTGCTAACAAAACCCATGTGTAACTTGTATTTTTGGAGCTTACATGACTTCTTCTCACATCTCTCACTTCCTTGCTTCCTTTTTTTTGTGAGTGGAAGGACAGCGGAGCATAGCCCAGCTGAGAAGCAGAATTGTTTTGAGAAAAGGGCAGTGCAGAGGCAGTGCTTGCTGCTTTCCTTGAGGCAACAGGGAAATTGGAAAATTGTGATACAGTGAATCATAGTCATCTCTGACAGCTCCAGGGGCAGTGCAACTCTCAGCTTCCGCCTTGCTCGCAGTGAATTATAAGGTCATAATACAGCCCACTATACTGAAGCAGAAAAGCAGTAAATTCGTTCTCAGGAGCTGCTTTATGTTGTCTTGAAATGAAGAATTCTTCTGTAAGAATGTTATGCTTTTTATCTAACCTCCCAGTTCCCATGTTTCAGCAGCATATTTATCTTCACCATTTCATGCCATGAATGAAGGCCAAGAAACATGTACAAAGGACTTTCTTTACAGCCAATGACATGTGTGGCATAGCATCCTATAAAGTTAACAGGGATTAAGGTGAATGACCATGTGAGCGAGAGAGGCATCCCATCAGGAAGTATGTCTGTTTCTGTGTAGCAACTAAAGCAATACTATGTACAGACTTTGAATCAAAGGCTTGGACAGCTAAACAAAGCTAATCCCCAAAGATGAACTATTTAACTCATTTCCTGTGTATGGAACAAATATTGTAGGAGTTTTGAAAGCGTTTTCCAGCCATTGTTAGGAGTTGGAGTGTGAGCTATAAAGTTCCGATCTGGGTTCAGACTTTCTCCAAATCTGTGGTTTTGGTTTGAGCCTGTCTCTAGTTAGAAGGGCACAAATGTTAACATTTACCCATGTGGCTTGAGAGCTGTTCTGCGTAGAAGTGCAAGTCTTGCTTTTTCTTTATTTTTAAAAATATTTCTTTCTACTGGAGTCAGATCCTTTCTTTTACTGGGCAGACTCTGTATATTCTGGCAAATAAGGGCAACTAGACTTAGTACAGCTGCAAATGTAAAGTGTTAATTGTCTATGAAAGATAATGTTTCTCTTATAAATTTGCTCAAAATAAGAACTAAAAGGTTCTATCTTATTATCTTTTTAGGAAAGCTTTAATTTCTCTGTTTCTTTGCTTCAGCTTTGATTCCTTGTTATATTTCATTAGTCAAGCAATTGAAATTAAGAGATGGGAAAAGGTTTAAACTGAATAATGAATACCCTTGGTTTTGGAGAACTTTAAGTTAGAAGGATGAAAACTAAGAATTAGGTCCTGTAGTAAGTAGAACTTTTTTTTACTTTCAGCCTAAATGGAATTGCAAGAACAAGTGGCTTGTTGGATAAGAGACCTGCCTGCTCAGACCTGCTAGGCTAGGTCTGGCTGTGCAGTATGGTTATAGAGTGGGAGGTTGGGGCTCTAAGTCTGAATTCTTGTCAGAAACCATAATTCAAGAATGGCAGTGAGAAATGATTACCCAAATATGAGCAGAGTAAAGCAGCTCAGCATTGAACATGCTTTCTTCTGGGCTGTCACCTATTGTATCTGTAGCCTGCAGTGTGGCACTTAATGTAATTTCAGACTGACTTCATTCTAAGCAAAGACTGATAATGTGTGAACATATGTAATGGTCCTGAGCTGATGTCAGGCAAGCCCATCAGATGGTGCATGGTGTCTGTTTTCAGAAGTGATTTTAATGCTGACTTTTGTAGAGTTAGGCTCTGGCAGTTGTCATTGTGTAGCAGAGAAAAGGGTGTACAGTCATTCTCAAATGCTTGGTGCTTTGTCATAAATTTAATCCATTTCCATATTTCCTATACAAGTAAACCAATAGGCAGTGTCGTGAAACCATTTTTTCAGGCAAAGCTCTGGCTGATACCAAAGGAGTCAGGACTGAAGAGAGTAACTTGTTTAGAAGAATTTGAATGTGATCTTTAGAGAAATCCTCTTTCCTTTTGCTGACTTTTTGAAGCCCTTGTTAGGAAGTTATCAAAAATCAGTAGGAAATTTCAGAGTTCAGGCTACAACCCCAGCTGAGTTGTTACTTGCTGTTCCTTTTTGAGCATTAGAAGGGACGTTGTTTCCTCAGAAACTAGCATAAAATTACGGGTATTCTACGCTTCCCTGTTTCTCCTTCCTCATTGAACTCGCAAGTACTCCTCTGTTAGCCTTCTTATATCTGTGGCTAGGAGCATGTGTGGTGAACACAGAGGTGCTTCAGCACAGATGCAAAGGCCAGTCCAGTCCTCATAGTTTTTTGGATGCATGTAAAGATCTTACCATGCAGGCAGTGTGCAATATATGGTTCTCTGCCACCATTACAGTATCTTTTCATTCCCAGAGAAACTCCCCAAAAGATACTGGACAAGTCTGAATAAATTAATGGAAGAGCTAAAGATGGTCAGACTAAGATTACTGAAAGAGCAAGTTTTTGCTTCTTGTGTATGTAGGAAAACTGATAAGACTTCTTGTACTAGACATGGAATGAAAGAATAAAAAGTACTTTTATTTATCGGTCTTTTATGGTTTGCTTATGCAACCTTTTATTGTGATAGAGTGTGTTTGAAAAACGGCTATTCTAGAATGCCTATTGCAGTCAGCTTCCATATATAAACATCCAGTAAATACTGATGAAGCAAAGACAGAATGAGAATTTAGTCTGTGATGTTTGAAGCTTGGAAAAGGTTATTTAGAACTGTGAAGCAGTACCATTAGGAACAGCAGTGGGGGAACTTGGGAAAGATTAGGTGTAAAGGTAGGGTAATGGAGGCCTCTTTGAATGCAGAATAATTCTTGGAAAAGGGTATGGGTTTTATTTTCTCTCAGAATTTAGAGTGTGCAGCATAAGTCTCTAAGCATGTAAAAAAAAGGGTCTTCAAAGTTGGGTCCATCGAACTCAGTCCATTTTAGTTTCTTCTACTGAAAACATAACATAGTTGTGTGCATCTACATCAGCAAAATTGAGATTTATGGGATTTTTCTCCCTTTCATGAATATCTTGTACATGATACCAAACAACATAAAAGTGCTGTTACTTTAGGCATGGCGTTAGCAGATTATGCTGACAGTAGTTAGATGTAACTCAGAGCTCTGTCCTTTATAAAGATTAATGATTCTTAAAATAATAAATATATTGGATATGCTTACCATGGAAGTTGTTTTCAATTCATGAATAGAATCATTTGCATAACAGCAGACATATTCCCCTGCTATTCCGTATGATAGAGCAGGAGTAAATTACTAGAGCAGTAAGGTTCTGTTATCTCAAAGGTGCTATTGGAGAGAAAAGATCTGTTCAGAAGGAATATATGTGTTGGGAAAGGCAGGAAGAGGGTGATGACAAGCCATTTTGCAACATCACATTTGCTTATGGCTTATGGGGAGTGCTGCAAAGAGCTTGAAGCTTTTAACACATCTGAGCATTGTTGACTTTTGTTCTCATAGCCACCATTCAGTAGGCAGGAATCAGCTCAGCAGGCAAAGGGACCAAAAGCTTGCCTTCTGTGGGTGGGCATTGTTTTGAGGGAGAACTTCTTTCAGGGGAATAACTTACTTTTGTTACAGTATAGACCTAGCAGTAAATTAATCATGGCATTAAGAGGGAGTGCATGTATAGACATTACTTCACAGAGTTGTCATAAAGTCTGCTCTTGCCATATTTTAATTTCCAAGTCTTTTGAATCTCAGACAAGGTGCTATAGATGTAGTTATTAAATTCTGCAGAAATATTTTTATTGGGCAAGACATTGCTTGATGATGTAGCTGTGAAAGCCAAATTGAGAGACTAGAAAAAGGTTCTTTATCCATGCTTTTAGAGGAAAAATATTATTTTGTAACACTCACTTTTTATTGAAATACTTGTTTTAAATTTGCCTTCTTTCTCCTGAATGTATGCATGTGTGTATGTATATATGTGTGTGTGTGTTATATTGTGCCACAGTCATGACAACATAGGGTATATTCTTTTTGTTATTTGGTCATCAATAACATTATGTAATCAATAATACTGACATCATTAACACATAGGTGGAAACACAGCTTTGAAAAAAAGGGACTCTAATTTTTGCAGCTCAGCAGACCCTTGCTACTGCAGAGTGACCCGAGGACGTAGTGCCCTTTTTCAGCCTTTTTGAATACTCTTGAGAGAAGACACTGGATAGGGCATAAAGAAATAAAGCCTTTTAAAAAGTTTACACAGTGTACCTCTTTCAGTGCAAAAGTTAACTTATGTGGGGGCTGAGTTAGACTAAATATTGTTGGAAAAATAGTGTCTAGTTCCCTGTTTTTCAAGATTTTTCCTTCATGTGCACTGAAGGGGCAAGCCATGTTCTCTGCACCTCTCTGTACCAAAACACATGTTGCTGATTATTTGATTTCTCCTGGGGGCTGTTCTTTTGGATGGTAGTTTGTCTTTCCCGTTAAGCGTATAAGGACAGCCAACATCAGAGGAAGCTTAAAATAGGCTGTCTGCACAGAGGATGTGTTGGCAACCAGGCAAAGAAAGGAATGGCAAAGTGCAGGAAGAGTTAAACCCACCTCATCCTACCTAATCTGTGTAGTGAACTGTGCCTGTCCAGGATGGAGAAATCCTAGGAGCAAGTACCATGAAGGCTGATCTGTGCATTTAGATTGCAGTCTTGGAACAGATGGTTTCTGGGTAAGCGAGGCTATGGACACACCAGTAAATGGCTGCTCCATAGAGTCCTGTCTACATTCCCGTATGCCCCATGGTAAAAACAAGGTAATTTGAAGCAGCTTATTCCTTTATTTACCTCAGTGGAAGTGTTGACATGAACTATTACTGTGGAATGTCTGCCATGTAGCCATACTCTCAGATGTCCTATGTTGAGAAACTATCCTGAAGCAGTTTGCTGAGGTTCATCTAGTAAAATTTCCTAGCCCTTAGTCATTTGCTCCATGATAGCTGAGATGTATCAGATGGCAAAGTCTTACAGCTCCTTTCTTGCAATTTGGAACAAAATTTAACAGTTATGCATCAAGTTTAATTTGATGTACTAATAACATATAGTGTAAACACACTAAATATATATTCTGTTGCTGGAATTAATCAGGAAAAAGTCATGTATGTAGAATTCTCTTCATCTTCTAAAAAGACACACTCATTACTGGTTCATATTTAACGGCACTGGTAAATTAAGTCCTTTGTCACAAAACAGGTGTAAGCTACTCTCCTGCCCTGCCAGCATACCTCGGTCATGGCTTGGAAAGCCAGAGCTTAGCCTGTCTGGTGAAACTGCCAGTTGTGTTGCAGACACCTACTTAACAGAAACTGGAAGCGAAATTACTATTTCATTTAACATTGGCCACCTATTGGATAATGACTTTCAGCCACCATATGACTGGGCTGGATTTGAAACAGCAACCTGTTAGTGAAAGACAGTTTTCTGTTCTGATCTCTGAGTCAGCTTGTCATCCAGAAGCATTGAAATAATGTGAGTTGGAAGGTAAGAACATGAAATTTGCCATCCACTTCAAATGAGTTTGCCCTTGTCTCGTTCTCACATGCAAGTGTTTAAGCCTTCAATTCACTGCTCAGTCTTTAGTTCTCAGGTGCCTTTTGGCATCAATTTCCATGCAAAATTCTTGGAAACCAGAGGGGATTAACAAGGGGGTGAAATCCTTGTTCTACAAGACTTCCCGAAGCAGGCAAATGACTTTTTGCCCTCAGAGCCAGCTTGGTTCCTCACTCTTGACATGCACAAGTCAGGGCACTTCTGCCAAGAGTTTTACTTGCACTTATGTTAGCGGAAATGTCCCTGATAAGACATAGTCTTGTTGAAGTCTTGTGGCTTTGAATGTGAAGACTTTTAAATTTTTTGCATGAAGACTGCTGACCCATTTATATTTGTTGTTGTTGTGATATAAAAATGTGAGTGAGAGTTTATCTTTTCCTTTGAGATGTATGGCTCTAGCTCTGGAATTGCTTCCAAGTTTATAAAACGAGTCTGTGGTTTAGACCTCTCTGATAAACATTTTTTGTTGTTGTTTCAAAGTTGGATCAGATTTTTGTTGTCATAATGGTTGGTGCACTTGGCAAGTTGCATTTTAAATAATTAGGAGATAAAATTGGACTGTGCTTGAAATCCAACGTCTGGTATTTTCTTGCTTTACTTAGTGATGTTTTTAATCCCTCTTTTAACCTTGTGGAGTAATGTAAGGCAGTAAGAACTGAGGGTTGATAATTTTTTTTGTCATTTTTGAAACCTAAATCCAAGCCAACCTCTCTCACAATATTTCAGCCTCACCCTCCCATGACACTTTGAGATAAATCCATGTCTTTGTCAAAAGAAGTAGGGCTTTTGTGGTGGTAGCATTGTAACAGTAATAGTCATTCTAATTTGCAGAGTTGAGAAAATTATGTTGAAGTTCCTGATAAACTCTGGGATTTTGAATCTTTAAAAATGTGCCACTTACCTAATTTAATTCTTCAGTAGCCAGTAAGGGAGATTACTGCTCAGATGCATGGGAAGTGAGATGTTTTGGAAAGCATGTGGAAGGTCTTCAGCCCTTCATGGCACATGTGACAAATTGAAAGGCAGGAATTGCGGGTTTCTCTTTTTTTTTTTTCTCCTTCCCCTCTTTTTTCCTGGATACAGTGCCATGGGAGTGGTGTGGAAGGAAGCACAGGAAAACAGAAAGCTAAATTGGGAAACATTCTTCACACTTAAGGAGTCTTTGCTGCATGAAATATATACATTGAAAATATAATTTATATAATTTGAATCCAGTCACATTGAGGAAAAGGAGCCATATTTTCAATACTGTTGGTTCCAGTTCTGCTCAAGAAGCAGATGCATTTTAACAAGTGGAGAAGTAATTTTCTGGATCATTAAAATCAAGTTCTGAAAAACTGACCATAATTTAGCTGTACACTGCATTCAGAAGAGGATTAAAAAGACAGTATTTGTGACTATGTTTCTCAGGCAGTATCTTCTATATCCAGGCTTGGGAAAGGAGGAATATTTTATAATTGAGTAACAGATGGCAAACATCTAAGCCTAACTTGTACATAGATTTCTATTTATTTGTTTGTTTTAAAATGATTGTTGTGGTTTTACTGAGTTAACTTTCTTTAGTTCAGAATAAATCATCTAAGGAAGGAGAACTAGAAGTCTCTGTTTCATAGCTAGCTGTATAGCTACAAATGCCACTTCCAAGGAAACACTTCTTGTTCACAGTCTACCAAATATGCCACAGAAGGTAGTTGTGGCACTTGCTCTTGCTTCACACTCTCACACGCATCTTCAAACAGAAAGCACAGAAATTCAGTGACTTTGAATTCATGTTATTTCCTTTGTACTGAAGGTCCCTCAAGTACAGAATTGAACATGGCAGCATGGAAGAATATTACCTTGCTCTCATCTGAGCTGAGTGTGTTCTGAGGATAAATTGACTACTCAGACTGCTTTATTTCAAAGGGTCTAATTCACTTTATTCTCTTTACAGTTGATATTCTGTAGAGATTGGGCCTCCCAGTTTTTCACTCTGGACAGCCTGTGGGAGGAGATCCAGATGCATAGGCAACTGGGAAAGCAGTTTTGTCCTCTGTTGGTGGCCTTCATTAATTGCGTCTAGATTAATTAACTGATCCATTTGTGGATGCAGTGTTTATAGAAGAAAGTAACTGGAAGTGTTGTGAGCCAACAGTTGAGGCTCTTGCCCAAATATGAATAAGAAAGCATACACTAGCTGATATTCTCAGGACAAGTGTGCTCCCTTTTCATGGTTACTGTGCACACACACATACAATTTTAACTGGTGAAAACAGAAGTTTAAAAATACCACTGAAGTTTAAATGGTACAAGTATATACATAAAATCAAGCTGTTTCCCTGTGGAATGTGACTTATGGAGAGGAACACCCAAGTTTTGAACTTCCTCCTTCAAAATTTATGGAATCCTCAGAAACTTGCTTTTTTATTTATTTTTTTTTTCATTGTTGTTTGTTTTTTTATGTGTCAGGATCTCTTTCAGGATTTAACTTTTTTTAAAGACATGTATAACCACAGTATGTTTCACAATGTGATTTAATGTGGCTTCCATGTGTCTTGAATACAATACTAACTTCTGAAACCAATATTTCTTTAGAGAGCAGTAAAGTTGTTTCTTCATGACACCAGTAAGTAGTTTTCTTGCCAAGAAGTATATTGTAAGATTTATTAGACTCTCCATTGCCCTCCCCCAAGTAACTCAGATTTTAGCTTCAAGTAAAGCAAACATGCTCAAAAAGTACTCTTTAACTTCAGGCAAGGCGGATACAAAATAAAATCCTCCAGGGGTACATTACAACCAAAAGATTCACAAGCCCTCCAGGGGGTTTAACTTTTAAAGTAGGCATTTCACAAGTATTTGTTGCATAAACCATTATATGCTCCAGGCTGGGGTTCTTGAGAATTTTTTTTTTAATGTAAGACATGCAGCAATAAATGTATTTTTGTGAAAAATAATATCTCATCTTTGATTAGAAGTGATGTTCTGTGCTTTAGAGCATGTGTTTTCTTGGTTTAATATTTAATATCACATTTCTTGAACTGTCATTTGAGTCCATTCAGTACCTTGAGGTGCTGCTGTATGGACATGGGGATTATACATTCTGATTAACTCCCTTTACTCAGTTTTCTGAATCGAGTGCTTTTGGTATACTGCAACTCCATCTTTGGCAGTTGGAAGAACAGGTTTTGGAGACATCAAAGGCAAATGACAGCCATTTACATGTCGGTCTTGCATAACTGAATAGACCAGATGGGTGCAAAAGCCCTGGAAAACAGCATATCAGAAAGCGGAGACAGTTAGCCTTTTAGTTTTGAGAGATCTGACATCACTTTCCAAGTGTTTTAGAGACTTTCTTGTGAATTTGGACAGTCCTTCCTTTGTTTATATCAATTTTTAACTCCTGGGGCAGAGCCCCTCTATTCCAGTTCTGTAATGTGCAAGCTGCTGTCTACCATTTCATTGGGAACATCCACATGCTACTGAAATGCAAATGACAAATAAGAATACAATCAATGGAAAAGACGTAATGTAAGAAAAAAATGGTCCGTTTAAGATTGTAACAGGAAGCAAAAGAAGTTTAATCCAACCTTGAGCCTTCCAGAAGTGAGTGAGGTTTATTTGAAGGAGAAAGATGGAGCTCTGCCTGCTCTATAAGCGTAAATGCTTCTACCCTGGCTGCATGAAGTTCAGTGGTATGCTGTCTGACTGCTGAAGGACTTTGCTTATGCTTTGCCTCACACAGAAATTTGAGAACTATTTGTGAGAGAGCAGGTTCAGTCAGTTATTGATTCAGTCCATGCACTGCATGCTTTGTAAGTCATATCTTGCATAAAAGCACACGGCTGGTACAATCACAGGGACATCACTAGTTATTCTGGCTAGCATGGTACCCTGCTGGACTTGTGCACAAATGTGATTGGTACCTAGAGAAATTATTGCTGGTGTGGCATGTGATGGCTGGGGAGGAAAGTGGTGTCAGTGGAAGGTTGTCATTAACTAAAATATAGTTTAATTTAATTTAATTTTAAGCAGAAGCATACTACTTCTGATAAATCAATTTTTTCACATCCAAATTTCTGTTCCCTATTTTGACTTTCCTGCACTGGAGAAGTTAATTATATTAACAGGCTTATACTCAATTATTTTTCTCCATGGATGTTTTTTGTATTGTTGCATTTGAACCTGGTAAATTGTATCTATTTCTGTTGTGGTTATAGCTGATGCTGATTCTCCCTTTTATGGGCCAAATAAAGTCCTTCAATGCATATATGCAGTTCCCGTTGACTTCAATCGCCTGTATGTTGGTTTTTTTTTTCAGTCTTCCCCACTCCCCCCTCTCCTCTGCAGACACTCATCATTTCAACATGACTGTAGTATCCAAATGTTGCAACTGCTTTCCTATGGCTGAAGTAAGTGAAAATGAGCCAAATTCTTGTCATGTTTACACAAAGGCAGTGCTTCACTTTGGAAGTGAATGTGTGAAAAGAGGTATTTGTTTCAACATGCCTGAGGCTTTTATGTCTCATCCCTGTTCACGCAACTTCTGCAATTTTTGCAAAGTCTAACTGTATTAATGACAAAGCAGATTTGATTGTTAAGAAGAAGTACTGTTAGACACTTAATATGCAGGAATGAGATGGTAATAATAACTGTTTCAACAGTTTCAGCTGTTTCAGTAATAAGTATTTCAACTCTGTCTCTTTGAAATTACTAAAGTGAAATGTAAATTACATAGAGTCAGTTACTAACGGGCTTTTGAGGGCATCTTGTAGAGCAGTCCATTCATTGTTCACCTGGGATGGAAAGAAATACTTCAGTTTCGGAAGACTTATGCATAGCTAACTGTGAGGGGACTGTTCTGCTTGTTTGGATATGCATTTCTGGTGTTTTAATGATACTCTAACAGGTTTTAGTTTTTTACCAAATGCTTACTAGAGATGAAAGGCAGTAATACTTTGCATTTAGCTTTGAGTGTTGCTCATGACATAGTCTACAGAACAAGCAGTTCTACAAATAAACTGGAGATTCAGAGTGCAAGATCATATTTTTTTCCATCTGTGGGAAGTCCATTGGAAACTTAATATAGAAGGAGGAAAATACGTTAGTTATCTTTCTTGTGAGCCTCTTGGTTTCTGTGGATTATTTACTGAAACAGGACCAAGCCAGGATATATTTGTAGCTCTAAAGGTGCTAGGGCATTGCCCCATCTTTGTCTCCTGATAGCTCACCAGCTCCTCCGTAGAGTGCCCCCTTGGTTGGGGCAGTCCTTTTAGAGAGTTGAAGGAAAATTTAAACCAACTTTAGATTGCATTATCTCTTCTTTGGGACTAAAGAAGATTTGGAAGGGAGCCAGCATGATGAACCTCATGAGTTTTCTTTGATCTCTTCCTGACAGTGTGATATGAAACATTTCTTTATGACTGCAAAGGAGCAGTCAGTCCTGTGGATGCAGTTGAAATGCATTTTTTGTGGTACAGATCCAGCTAGTCTTCTTTCTACATTTCTTTGCAGAAGAAGGGGGAAGATTAACCTTATTTTCCTGCCCATATATTATCTTGAACAGGATGGACTGAAATCTGAATGGCGTACTGTTGAATTCTTGTGATTGATTTCTGTGCAGAGCCTGCATGTCTCATTTTTTTTTTTTTTCATTTTTTGTTTTTTTTTTTTTGTTTCTTCCTTTTTTTTTTTTTTTTTAAGTAATTTCAAATAAGGAATGTAACTTGAAACTTGAAGCAAAAAATTTGATTTGAGAGATCAAGAGTCTTTTAAGCGGCTTACGAGATCAGCAGTTGCAAAGTTATCATGAGGCCTGAACTCCTTCTATGGAAGCAGCACAGTGCAGGAGCAAACATCACAACTCTGTATCCTCAAGGGAAGACTTAGTGCTTTCCAGATACAACCAGAACTAAATACTGTACTTTGATGTACTCCTTTTTTTTTTTTTTTTTTTTTTTTTTTTTT
>JBAFWW010016244.1:0-10713 GCA_036873685.1 Agapornis canus
CTCCTCCTGTTTATTCCCCATGCTGCGTGCATTGGTGTACAGGCATTTCAGGGAGTGAGGAGTTGGATATCTGCTCAAGGATGTGAAGGGCTGCAGAGATGGGTCTCCATGGAGGAGATGGATCCTCATGGAGCAGCTGTTGGCCTGGGTGGTCATTAGATTGAGAAGATGATGCAAATTGTTGCCATTGGTGAGTTGCAGCCACTGTTGGACTTCATTCTTGGCAGACAGTCCATGCTCTTGCCAACAGTGACTGAGGTGCTGTAGTTATTGGGTGGGTAATGTTGGAAAGAGCTTTCTTGTCTTGATTTTGTTTTCCATGTAGAGGGCTGCTGTTGGGGGGCAGAGGAAACCCTAACAGCTTCCGTGTTAATGTCATCAGAAGTAACAACACAGGCATTGTTTCTAGTGAGGTAGCAGTTAAAGAGTATCTGTAGTGGTTTGGTTTGTTTCTTTATTTTCTTTCCTCCTGGGGGGGGAAGTGGCAGACACATGGGCATTTGTTATCTTCTCTGATTATGCGCTACCGGAGGAGTGCTCAGTAACTGTTTTGCTTATTTTGTGTCTTCTCTCCCCCCCCAATGATATTCAGTTTATGAAGGGGTTGAAATATCAACCTCGTATCTGAAGACAAACTTACATTTCACTCCAAACACCATAATTTAATGAAAGTTTTATGCTGTTGTGGGTACTTAATTATGCTAGAGGCAGAGCTGAAATTTAATACTGTTCTACATGCAGGGAAGATTTACTAGTAGCTTATTTTCAAAAGTCCTCTAAAAGACTATTGCTCATGTAGTCTGCTCTTGTTTTTTAAAGCAGATTGGAATAATCCAAACTTATAGAAATAAATTCTGGTTTAATTGTTTAATGCATGTTTCTTTGGTTTATAGTTTTTTGTGAAGGAGATATCTTGATTTGCTGGCTTCGCAGCCATGATCAATGCAACATTTGCTACCCTTAGCAGCTAACCTTGGTGATATACATGTAAACACAAGCAGTTATTCAGGACATGTAATGCTGTACACACTCATATAAATCGAGGCAAGAATTTAAAAGCTATTATACAGCACACTTGTTGGTGTCTCCTGTAACAGTTCTCTTGCACAGCAGAAACTTGCCTTTCAGTCATGACCTACTGTGTTCCTCATGATACATGGGAGTACACTCCTCTGAGTACACTCTTTCTCAGGTTTGAGTCACAGGAAGTCTGTACAGCTCCAGGAATCAGTGGGGTAGGAGATGTGGCCACTATGATGGGAGCTTTCTGAGAGACTGAGGCACCAGGGAAATTTCCAGGACTTAAACGAGCATGTGTTGGTATACAACTAGTAGGCAATCTATCTGATAACAACGAAGGACAATCAGTAACTGGTTATTTCACTTCTGACGCTAAATGAAGTTATCTTGAGGCATGTCTGCAGTGAGGGCAACTAGAATGTGTTAGAATATGCTACAAAGATGCAGATTATACAGGACAGTAATGTGAAAATACAGGCTGGATCTTTAATGGTAAAGATATTTAATAGTATGCTTCATTATTGACACATGGCCAACATAACTGAGAACTCGGTGAAACAAAATTTGATGTGATTAATGTCAGAAGCTAGTAATTTTACCATAATTAAAGTTAACAATTTCTGCTCCATTCATCAAGGTACTACACGGGGTTCTTGCGAGTTTTTTTCTGCACACATTGATTGTTGCTACTCTGTTAGATAGTGAGATGTTTTGGTTTTTTTTTTCCTTTGTTCAACTGGTTTTGATGAAACTGAGTATTTTTGCAGCTCAGGCTTTTTCTAGTGAAGCATTTAAAACAAAATCTGCTGCCATTTTTTGGGGAAGATTTTTATGTAAAGTTATTGTTTTATTTAAATATGTGTCAGTGGTAATTCCTTATCATTGAGAACCTAAATATGTCAGTTCCTGAGTCTTAGATGTCCGGTTTCTTGTTGCTGGGTAAGGGAATTAGTCTGAGTGACTTCAGCTGGGGAAACATCTGCTGTAGTTATGGGCTGATTGCTGGCTTTTGGCTAAACTCAGCTCTAAATCATTCTGTAGTTAAAGGAATTCATTCTGGTTACTTAGAGCTGAAATCATTAAATGGGTGCCAAGTCATAAAGCAGGGTTTTTAAAAAGGCGAGAACTTTCTAGCATTTCATGTATGTTTTGTTATTATTAGAGCTATTTATAGTTGGGTGATTTCTTGGTGGAAGGCATCTTTCAGCACAGCAGAACATGGTGTGGGTGTTTCTTAGATCTGTGAGAATCCCCCAGGTTGGTGCAGCAAGAGAGGTGCTATTTTATTTGGGCTGAATGCCCCCTGCTTAAAAACATATTTACTTTTTTTGCCTTCTACCAGTTGGGGAAGCAAATAAGTTCTCTACTAAATGTTTGGCTGTTGCTCCAAAACAGAAAGTATATGCTATGTGTTTCAATTAAAAGAAGCCCTGTAGCAAAATGTGTTAGTCACAGGCAGAGGCCAAGTGTATCATTATTCTGTAGGAACAGCAGTCAGGATAATGAACGGCTAAGGACAGTGGGCAATGGAAAGTGAAGCATGTCGTGTCAGTGCACTGTCAGTGGAGTCTGGGTATGCTTTGCATGAGAAAGTGCTATGAAATTGCAGCGCTGGGGCTCATCTGTGGAGGAAGAGTGGAAGGTTGCCTAATGGCATGTAGCAATTTTAAGAATGGTTTAATGCTTTTGCCATAATAACCAGAAGACTTAAGAAAACGGCTTTGGTGTTTAATTCTTTCCTTGCTTTGAGACAAACATGAGTTGTTCCTGGGCTTCCAGGGCATTTTATTTTGAAACAGACCAAACTGAAATTCAAAAGAGACTTAGTCTGGTATGCTTTCTTTTCCTGTGAAGCATATCCCTTGTGTAAACAGCTTAGGTGAGAAGAATGTTATATTGGAGTTGGGACTTCAAAAATTACACTGGAGAAGTGGCAAATCTCAAAAACAATATTATGTACATGATCAGCCTCGTAAACAGCGAGCTCGGGATTCGGAGTCAGTGCTGCAGCTGTTAGGCATCTTTCAGAAATGAGGAGTGCAGAGCTAGCACAGCACTGGTGGGAGAATAGAGTGGGTATTGCACAGAGGAAGAGACTGCTGAGTGTGGAAGAAAGAAGGAGGGCGATCAACAGGTTGAAGGGGAAGAGTAGCAAAGTGCTTAGTTTGCAAGCTAGGAGGATGTCTTTGCCAGCCATGAATTTTGTCCAAAAACCTGGGAAAATATGGAAATTGAAGGGAAAAATAATAATATTATGTATTTTACCAGGTCACAAAAAGGTAGTTGAAAGTGCTGAAAGAATGCCTGTTTCAGAACTGTGATCTTATTTAGTTTTATTATACTAATGTTATCATACAGACTGCTGGAGCATGCAGCATGTTTATCTGCTTGCCACTTGTCTAAAGTATCATACTCTTCAAAAGAGTAGCAACATATTTCTCTTGAGTTTCTAACTGTTGTAAGAATGTGTTTGAGCGTTATTACAGTTTAGAACAGGAACAAAACAACTGCAAGATGTAATTTGTGCTCTGTTTAGGGGAAGCAGGAAGGAAAATAACTTTATCTACGTTTCCCTGCAGATGTTCCACTTGAATATAGAATGAAATGGTGCACAACAGATACTTATGAAAGTGGTATTTAGTAGTGCCACCTATTGCTAGAAAAGCAGAACTAAACCGAGTATTTTTGTTGTGTATATGTCAAATTTGAGCAGAAAAATGAATAGTACCTGTTCATATTTTAATTATTTCAAGGTTGTCTTAACTATGTGGATTTAAGTTTGACACTGATTTTATGGCTATGAAATGGGCTATATATTGTATATGTATTGTATATAAAATGGATTTATCGTACAGTAGCATCAGAGGTGGTGTGGTAAGGTTCTGTTCCAGAAAGCTTGCAACTATGGGCATGTGGTTGAATGCCAGTGGCTGCCTTTTGACTAAACTTATTAAGCCTGACTACCCTTGCACTCCCCCCTCCACCCCCCGCCCCCCTCTTCCTCCCCCAGTTGATGACAATCAAGTTGATGTGACGCACTAGAAGATTGACCCTAATAATCTTAAAACTGGTTCACATTTAGGGAAACACTAGGTTTTTATTCTGCTTGAGGTTTATGTTAAATGTGAAGAAAATAAAACATTTCTGAGCATACATGCAAGAATTCTATGAAAAGTAACTGACTAATGATGAAAATTCTTTGGAGACAATGACTTAGTGATCTGGTGCCTTTTAATGCTTACTATCCTTTCTCAGATCTTTCAGTTACCAAGCATGAAAACTGATTTCTCCACCTGCCCTTGAAAGAATGGTATTTGTTTTATCATAGAAGTCTAACTAATGCTAATGGTAAAAATTATGAAAGATTTATAGTGGCAGCCTGAGATCAGTTTTAATTGTGGTTCTTAGCATTACTGACCCTTCTTACTGCCTCCCTCCTGTTGTTTATCTCTACTAGGGAAGTATTCTACCTTAAAAAAGGTCCACATTTTTGGCTTGTGGTCTTTAAGGGAAAGAAAACATATCTTCTATTCATTATTTTCCTCGTGAAACATCTAATGGCAAGGTAAGAGCAGGAAAAGATGGAGCAGCTTGGGAGTAATTTGTTCTTTCTTACACCCTGACAGATATCTCACAGAAGTTTACTGCATGACTAATATTCTTTGGCTGAAGCTGTCCTCCTTCTTCAGAGATAGACAAGTCTCCTGTTACCCCTGCTGAACTTCTGAAGAATTAGATGGCTGCAGAGCTTAGGGGAATCAAAACAAGCAGCTCTTGAGTATAAAGGCACCTGTAGATTTAGAGAAGGTTCAGAAGGAAAAAAGAGGGATGACCTACTCATCTCCTGCCTGGAGAAATGGTGTGGAGGAATCTGACTTCATCATCCTAGTTAAGCTCAGGGCTGAAATCTAATTTGGCCAAATGGAAAATCTTTATTGATTTAAACAAGCAAACAAAATTGTCTGCAAGTGATGTCTAACTTTCTTTTCTCCTTGTTGTGCCTTGGACCTGAATTTGAGGTCACTTGTATTCTTTGTCCCTTTCTCCATTGATCCAGGATATACTTTCTCCTCCAAAACCTGTTTTAACATCTGTTTCCCTGTATATTTGTGTTTAGCCCCTCTGTCTTTCTCATTCTGAATGTTATGATAACCCAAAGCAGCATAAAGCCTTTAGCAACTACATTTTTGTAATGTAGGGGAGAGGAAAGATGTACCTGGTTAATGGTTTGCATCATGGATGGATTTTATGTTCTTTCTCTTTTTGAATCTCCGTGCTGAATCTCGTCTGCATTCTCTGTTCTTGTACATTTGATCTTCTGCTTTGTGTTTGTACTCACC
The DNA here is from genome assembly GCA_036873685.1 of Agapornis canus. Classification (NCBI taxonomy): domain Eukaryota; kingdom Metazoa; phylum Chordata; class Aves; order Psittaciformes; family Psittacidae; genus Agapornis; species Agapornis canus. The sequence goes on from JBAFWW010016244.1 coordinate 5,361, forward strand.
TGCTCTCTTGGTCTTCTTAGTATTGGCCCATCTATTTTGTTGTTTTCGTGATCATTCATCTGCCTGTCATGTCTGCAGAGAATTGGAGCACCTGATCAAAGCCAACAAAGTTTCAAATCTTGGTGTAAATTTTAAGACTCGATTATTTCCCTAATGCAGAGCCTTGTTGCCATAAAAAGGAAAACAGTTTTCAACGACTGGATTATACATCTATAGGTGTGTTTATGCCCTCTTCTAATGAACTTTCATGTTTAAAAGAAGTTAAATACAAAATGTATCAGCAAAGGCAGCTGAACCTTGTTCACCCAGGTGAGCAGTGGGGCTAGCAGAAAGCATTTCAGCTTGTAAAGTGAGTGGTGCTACGGTGCCCCTCACCTCGTTAGAAATGGAAGAATGTTTCAAAAGTGTTAATGAGAATCCTTCAGAGAAGGGGTATGTGCATTGTGATTCGTTCTTTGGTAGCATTGTCTTCATCAAACTATGTGTCTGTGGCCAAACACCAGTGTTCCAGGGAAGAATTTGAGAACCGAAGGAGAAAAGGTTCCCTATATATAGTTTAGGGTATGACTTTACTGAGACAAATATTTTTGTTGTGATCTTGCATCATCTAAAATTGAACATAATAGCTCCGGTTAAAGCCACCCTTGAAAACATTTTTCCCCAAAGTGGGTGCTTCTGATATCTTTTGAGTTATGATTTGATTTATTCTTTTCATTAAAAAGAAACTGAAATTGGAGGATGCTGCAACCTGTTAATTAATTTTTGTGAATGACGATGTAAATGACTAACACCAAATCTATTTCCCCTTTCAATCCAGTGATGATATAGTTATCAATGCTAACACATGATTATACCTGCCATTAATGCATTTAACAGTAGATGACAAATTTTATTATGAAGGGCCGCATGCTCTTCTATGTGTCCCAGCGTAAATCCGGAGTTACTGCCTTGAATTGAAAAGATTTATTCTTGTGTAAAACTTACTGGTGTAAATTGCAAAAGTCAAGCCTGACATGTGGTGATGTACCAAATTATATTACAGGATATTTAAATTCTGTCTCCCACTGTGAACAGCAGGATACCGTTTTTATCCTTCCTGTTGAATGCAGAATCACTTTTCCATTTATAAATTGAGCTTGAACAGCGCTCTCAATATTGGCTGTTCCTCTGTTACTCCACATACAGAATATATTAAGACACCTGTTCATCCTTGTAAGGGAAACAACAAACAAACCACAATACTTTCCTGTAAACAAATTGTTCTGTGATTAGTGGAACTAATGAAGCTTCACTGCCTGCAGGTTTGTGTCCTTCGTCCCTGAGCCCCTCAGCAACCCTCCCACCAGAAGGATTACAAGTTTCTCTCTGCTCATATTCTCTATGATCTTCCCCTCGTCCTTTTTGCCCTACAGCAATGCCAGTTCCTCTTTTCTTCCATTTTTTAAAGCTCCTGCCGTACCTTCTGCAGGTTTCTCCTGTTCCCTCTAAATCTCAGCAACACTTGGGCCTGACCCTGGGTGGCTGCTGTGCTAAGTGGCAGGTGGCCAGCAACCCAACACCTATTAGCCTCAGGTTCTTTTCTCAGAGGTGATGCTAATTCAAGTCTCTTGTTTTACTACCTGACAGATTTCCACAGAGCTCAGGGGAACTGGGTACCTTCCAGACAACTGCCCGCTGTTAAATTACATAGAAATGGATCAACATGAGAAGTGTCTTCATCTCCTCCTCCTCGTTCCAGTGATAGGATTTTGTTAGACTAATTTTGCTTTGGTTTTGCTAAAGTGCTTTTCTCTTTGTTTTGAAAATCAAGTGCAATAGTTACCACCCTTTCAGTGATATTATTAACTGGATAGAAAGTAAGCACAAATCTGGAAAGGAATGCTTAGTGCCTCATTATTTCTAAGGGCATGTATGCAACTTCCATTAATAAACTTTTAGATCTTGCACTTGAGGACAGTAGAAAATGATTGCCTTCAAGCACATCAAAAAGCAAAGAGGAAGATGAATACTCAAAATCTTGAGCTTCAAAAAATAAAAAATAGCAGATTGCACAATTACAGCATATAAGTGATACTGAAGTGTGAACAATAATGGAATGTATAAGGCTGGAAGGAACTTCTGGAGTCCTGCCAGTTCCTCCCACTAACAGAGTCCCTTTTGAGTTCTAGTCTGGCTCCCTGCTCAAGTGGGTTCAACCAGAGCAGGTTGCTCAGGACTGTGGCCAGTTGGGCTTTGAACATCTCCACAGATGGAGACACCATAACCTCTCCAAGCAACCTGTTCCTGTGTCTGATCACTTGCACTGGGAAGCAGTACTGAACTGGAATGTGTGTCTGTCCTGTCCTTTTGGTTACACCCTCCCTTCAGGTGAGTGTACACATGGGTAAGATCTTCTGAGTCCTCTCTTCACAGGCTGAGCAGTCTCAGCTCTCTCAACCCTCTCGTCAAATGCTGTAATACACAGGAATGCGTGTAATACACAAGCGTCTTCTGAACATAATTTGACCAGCGTCATATTCAGAGGCAAATGTTACAGAATAAAGATTCTCACTTGAGAAAGAACAGATCTGAATAATAGCCTACATGTGAACATTTGCTTTGCTGGTAAAAACCAGGAAAAAGGTGTAAAAATCTGAGAGCTGCGCAGCAGTCTGTGAGAACAAAAGCTGGATGACAGTCTGTCCTCAACATGGCTTCTTGGGGTTCTTCGCAAGTAGCCCGATAATGTAGAAAATATTGTAAGAACTTAACCCCAGCAGACATTCAGACAGAATTTGTTAGCCATAGCTACCTAAGGAACTGTGCTGGTACCTTTCATTTCTTTACGTTAGGAGTGGTTAGCCATCATGTTTAAAGTTTTGTATTTTGTAGATCATATTTGGTCACATCAGCAACATTCATTTTGGATTCCTGAACACCAAGGTGCAAGTCCTAGTGTTCTTCTATAATCCAAGTACTTTTCAGACTATCTTTTCAAATTCTGTACTCTGAAATTTAGATACTAGCAATGTTTTCCAGAGGTTTACTACCTAAAAGTTGACCTGCCCATGTATTTACAAATATTTAAGGTATATAAATACCATTTTCATTGTAAAGGGAAAACTATTCGAACTTCTTGCCTATTACTGTTTTAATTTAGCAAAGCCAGGGCAATCAGCATCTTTCTAAGCTTCACTTTATTCAGTGGCTATATATAGATTCACTGTCTTAGCTTTTAATACTTGAAAATCCTATCTAAGTCTGTTTATGCTCACTTAGGTGCTATCCAGTATTTGGTATCTGAATGCCAATTCCTCTCATTTGAGGCCTTTAAGCTCATTTGTTGCATTTAATCTTTCTGTGTCTTTTAAAAATGAAAGTAGGTGCAGTATTGGTTTATTCAATGTGTATCTAATGAAAATATCTGCAGATGTTAAAACTGTCCTGTTTGCTCAGTGCAGAGCACTGCCAATAGAATTAACTGGGAGCAGAAGAATTGCCAGCAAGATGGCTCTTCGCTTAACCTAACAGAGCCCAACTTCCTGGTGATAAGAAGTTGTTTCTGTGTTACTTTCCCAAACATGTACTTAAAAAAAAAAAGCTTTTTTTTTTTTTTTTTAAAGAAATGTATTTACTGAGATTAAAATATATATATATATATATATATATATATATATATATTTAGGCTGTTCTGGTGTATATAAATATATTGAGCAGAAATGTTTTGCAAACCAATAAACCACTGTTAGTGAATCCTATGCTGGGAAAGAATGTACATGTGGCTCTTTAGGGACTAATGAACAAATGAAATCGTTTCTATTAATGAGGGACTACTGATAAGCCAGAAGCATTTACAGACATGTATGTTTTATTGCTGTGTTGTATCCAGGTCCTGGCTCAAACTCTAAGCTGAGGAGTCAACAGGCATTTTAAGAGGCAAAGAATGGGAATAATAAACAAAAAGGCAAATCTGTCTATAAACTAAAATCTGTAAACGTAAGTTAGCTTTGGTCTTAGGCTAAATACAACTCTTACCTGAAAGGCAACTGGCACTGGTTTCTTCTTTCTCTGAATATTTGGTACTGTTTACTTTGAAATCATTTTGGAAGCAACATTCAACACATATGTCAGATTTTTTGATCATTGTTTTGTTGTTTGGGCTTTCTTAATGAACTGTGAAGGCTTTTGCCTTTTCTACTTTCATACCACAGAGATGACTGAGGTTGAAAAAATATATGATTTGGAAATCCTGTATTTTTATTTCTATAGTTGTGTGCATCATTCTGTAAAGGTAATTAGGTAGGGAGAAAAAGAAAAAGACCTAATAAAAAGATGGGTGAATTTTTCTGAACTGCTTAATGAGGCCTAATATAAATCTGGATTTCAAAACACTTTAGGGTCGTTCTATGCCCTAATTTCAAATGACAGTTCTGGCTTGCCACTCAGTTGGCCTTTTATTTTGTGTCACAAATTAAACAGCCATGTGGTTTTATGTAACAGTTTTATTAGAGCAGTCCTGTAGCGAGGGATGGGGAAATTTCATTGCATTAGCTTTGTTAGAACACAATTTGCATTTGGGGGAAAGGGGGAAATAAAGGCAGTTTCAGGCCATATTATATATATATAATATGGATAAATACAGTGGAGTATAAAATTCCTTCTAGTTTTCCACACTTTGTGGAATCATAGAATAGTTTGGGTTGAAAAGGACCTTAAGATCATCCAGTTGAAACCCCCTGCCATGGGCAGGGAAGAATACAATTCAAAGCAAAGAGCAGTTTATGCTCATTAGCAGCTATGTATCAGCATCAAGGTGTTACATTGCTCTTCAGCAGCCATTGCTGTTAATGTATGACTAGTGCTGTATACGGTATACGGTATACAGAATACGTTGACAGGTGAACCAGTTCCTGAAAATGGTGCTTGCAACACTTTGTAAAACAGAATGTCTGCTCTCTGTAATTGAAGAAAAAGTAGCTACTAAAATCACGAAGTGACAAAATCTGTTGTGATCTGTGCTGGTTTTTCTGAATCTGATGTTTGCTGAACCCCTAATATCTCATAACACCTTTTTTCCTTACTTTGTTCTGTATTTTGATGTTGAGTCCCCAAATCATACCAACTTGTGGTCCTAAATAAATAAGGTAATGTACTGACCTAACAGACTGGGGTTGGATTAATAATTCAGGGATAGGAGAAAATTTAACTTCTTGTCTTCATTTGTCATTTAGAATCATAGAATCATAGAATAGTTAGGGTTGGAAAGGACAGTAAGATCACCCCTCTGCCATAAGCAGGGACACCTCACACTAAACCATGCCACACAAGGGTTCATCTAATCTGGCCTTCAACACTGCCAAGGATGGAGCACTCA
>JBAFWW010016245.1:11168-26580 GCA_036873685.1 Agapornis canus
GGTGGTGAGGCACTGGAATGGGTTGCCCAGGGAGGTTGTGAGTGCTGCATCCCTGGAAGTGTTCAAGGCCAGGTTAGATGGAGCCTTGGGTGGCATGGTTTAGTGTGAAGTGTCCCCGCCTATGGCAGGGGGTTTGAACTAGATGATCTTAAGTTCCTTTCCAACCCTTTCTATTCTATGATTCTATGATTCTATAATGGGAATCTACTTAAGTAACGTTCACGAGATATTAGCTGTGCTATGGGAATACATATAAAAGGAAATAAAAATAAGCCATCTCATTTGAGAGACAAGACGGTATCTCCCAGCATGGAAATTAAACAGGCACAGAGCTGAAAAATGAAGCTGTAAGTGTCTGAACACACCTGCAGGAAACCTAACATGATGTTGGTGAACTGGAGTGCTTGGCAACAAACAGGACTGAAGACAGAAGCATTTTTTTCATGGTGACAAAGCAAAAAACATTAATGAGATACACGACTACATGGCTACAGAAAAGACAAGAATGTTCTATCAAGTTAAAAGAGCAGCATCTCGCTACCAAAGAGATTATAGCAAGCCTAATGAAGGAAAATCTAAGAACACAAATATGTAAATAGACATGTATGGTGTTATAAACATGTAACTGTACCAGCCGTGTTCTGCTAGCTGCCTTCAGAATAGGAAAAAAGGGAAATGCAAGAATTGCCTAACAGAAGCATGTATTTTTAGAACTGTAACAGATATTCTTGGTTCTAAGCAGGACAGAGGCCTGTGAAAGTGGGACAGGGCAGACTGATCTGTATGTAGAGTAGCAGAGGAGGAGAGCTCAGGTGGAATCTTACTTGCTATTGCTTATCTCATCCAAAGGTGTTACAGAACAAGGATGTTGCAGAATGAAGAGAACCAATGAGGTAGATTACCCAGTCTGTCCAACTGAATGAGAATCATAAGCAGATTCATCTTAAATCTATCTAACAAAATAGGAAAACAGTATAATTCGTGTAGTTTTGGAAGTACCATCTCCAAAGCAGAAGCTGACATATCTAAACTTTGAATCCCAATAGAAAAATCTATAATAGAGAACCATACAGAAATGAGAAAGTATTATCATGGAAAATCCTATAAATACAAACACACAGAAATTCCCTCCATACAGCTATTTGGAGATCAAGATCACTGACAAATTCTCACCTTCGTGAACAGAAGATGTGATTTCCACCTTGAACTGGAGATACCCACTTACATGATCAGCTGGTAGCCTTCTGCCAAGGTTATAGCTGACAACTTGGTCTCTGCAAAAACAAAGATATTGGGTTGTTGGGGTATTTTTTTTCACTAGTTTTCTTTTTCCAGTATTTTGTGTCACAGGCTTTTATCAGCTAAGGGTTGGCATAATAGAAGGCAATTTTTATTACATGGTTGAAATCAGCCATACACTTTTGCTTGTCTGGAAAAGCACTTGTATAGAAAAGAAGGTATCTTCCTAAGTCCTAAAGAAATCAAAGTGCAAAGAATCCCTTTCCCCTAACCTTTCTCCCAACCCCAAATGTTCTGTAACTAACGCAATCTTTCATTTATTAAAACCTCCTGCCCCCTTGTGGTATTTTACTGGATACAAAATTCCCAGACAGTTTTTTCACATTTCAATTTTCATTCAAGAAAGCACTTCTGCATTCCTATTTAGAAACGCTTTTACTGCTTCAATTGAACTTCAAATAGGTTCTTAAGAGTTACTGAATTCTGTGCGATTCAGACTTCCTTAAGCATGTGTATCAGCTTGAAATCCTAGGCTAAACATTCTTACTAGGCATAGCCAGAATTCACATTCCCAGGCCCCCTCAGCACAGCTGGGACAGCTGAAGGGAGAGGAGGAAGTTACTGAAGACCTCCATAGGAAATTACTGTTGTTTATGCAGATAAATCTATATTGGTATAAGCACCTCTCCTTCACTGAGAGCACCCTTACTGCAGTATGAGTGACAGACTCAAACAAATGCAAGGTCATGACTGAAATGAGCTGCAGCAGTTTGCATTAGCTTTAGCAAAAAGAGTCCTGAGTGGACAACGTATGGCAAAGTAGCCTCCCCATGTTGCTCTAAAGGCTGAAGTACATGAAATTATTGGAGCAGGATCTGTCACAGATTCATCGCTCCTTACTCCAAGTACAATTCTTCAGTTAGACTCAAAGGTATCCTCAGAAGATTACCGTGTGAGGTTTCTAAGTTTTACATACAGTTTATATTACTCTTAAGCCATTCAAGATTAGAGAAAGCCACAATATGAATAATGTCTGCTCTGTATTCAGTTGAATCAGTACTAGATTATTCTCATGCTCGTTTATCATATTTTCTATGACATTTAAAGCCACTTGCCATTTCGTTACACAAACTTGTGAGCTATGACAACAGCTGAAAATGGGGCAGAATTCTAGTTCCGTCTGTCTAAAAGTGTCAGGTTCTGGACTTCTCCATTTCATTCATTAATACTGATCACTAGCAGAGGGAGAGACAAGTTACACATACAGAGTACATGACTTTGCTCATGCAATATTTCAAGTTCACATGTTAACCAGTAGAGGATTTCAGTTGTCCCTGACCACCAAAATGAAACTGAAGATGATTACTTGCTTGACCAAAACCACACTACAAGACAATAAGCAGTTGATTGTATACTTGGTACATTTTTACTTCACATCTATATAAAGCACTCCTTTACTTTTCAAAACTTGTGGTGGAATGTTGTCTGTCTACAATGCCTAAGGAAAAGGAGCCCTGAGGAATGACTGCCATGCAAAAACTGGAAATGGACAAATACACTACAAATGAACAGGCGAAACTGATTTAATGGCAGCTTTAAAGAGCAGAATGGCAAACCCAAACTGAATACTTACCTATATTCTTACTACATATTTGTTACACAGCCCTTCCTTTCCTAATTGATATATCAAATATACAGAACTGAAATATGGAGAAGAAAATAGGGAATGTCTTCCAGAGAACTGGTTTGAAAAAAAAATAAATATAGATAAAATATAGGTAAGAACTGAACACAGCAAATGGGCAACTTCCAGACCTCACAGCACTGGGAATCCCAGAGCAGAGAAAGCATTTTGGGCTTTAGCACACAAACCCTGAACTAGGTTTGAAACCAGTCTGTACCATGGTGCTATTTTTGAGTGTATAGCAGTGTGCAGATTTAATAGAAAAAGCTGCTTGGTCAGCTCATCACAATTTGATGAAACTCAAAGTTGAAAGGCTGGACTGTACCTGCACCTGAACTCCTCTTGGATACCACTACAAATCAAACGGGCAGGCTGGTTTGTTGTTCAATAACTTCTGTATCAGGAGACATTGTCAACATTTTAAGCTACTCATAATTTTGTTCTTACTTTACTTACCAGTGTAACCACCACTTTGGAAACTTAAAGCTGAAAACTGTTTTCAAACTGAATTTGATTTTCCCCATTTACACAACTTGTTACTTTGATGGGAATATCTGTGAGAAAGGAGGCCAGTCTTTTATATTCTGCTTTTTGTGCAAATGCTTGATGATACTGCCATGCCCTTAAACTTTCAAGGAAGAATATACACATTTTATTTCAGTATCATTCCTCATGGGCCTCATCCAGTGGCCTTTTAAAGCTAAAGGAGACATGTTAACTTTAGCAGTCTTTGAGTTAGATCCTACACAAAACACACATGAAAAATTCAATTCCCCCCATTGACTTTCAAGGAATTATTTTTTCCTAATTTGTCAAATAAGGCATATAAATGTAAAAAGATGCTAGCAAAATAATATGCTCTACAATTACTGCTCTGTCTTAAATGTAAAATGACATTTCTGCACACACCACTGTGTCTCTTGCAGAGCTTCAGCCATTTGCTTCACACCTGCAATGTATCACAGTGCCAAGTCTTAGGCTGTTCTCAGTATACATGGTTGTATGAAACCTTTGCTGGATCATCCACTTGACTATGCTATGTTCCCTCCAGTAACTATCATAAAGTATAAAACATCTTGGAAGTTTCTAAGTGAGCTGCATGGTCACCTATCAAATAATGAATGGATTTTCCTTTAATAGCTCTACAGGTGAATTTTGAGTCCCATCAGTGCATTATTCATAGCAAAAGGCAATTTTAATTATGTAGTTCCACCAAACTATGAAAAATAAGAGGTCAGAGCCCTACAGTTGTCACCAGTTAGCTGAACAGACATTAAATATCTAATTATTAAACTGAAAATTAAAAGTACTTGAACTGTACAAGAAGCGAGACAATGAAATCTGCTTCTTCTAAAAGACCTGCACACTATATCATGTAGTATTGTGATAATGCCTTGCTTCTTGGCTAGCTAGCCAGAAGGTAATGGTTTTTGTGAGGTTAACATTTTTTGTGTAAAGAAATTAACCTGAAAAGGAATTATAGACATGCATATACACAAACATGGGTACATACATTCAGAACAGGGTTAGAAACACCTACATTCTCCAGGCAGGCAATGAGGCCATTAAAATTCCTACTAAATTTCATACTACAGGTATGATATAAATTTGCTGGTCCGTGCCAGTAAGCCAAAACGGATGCTGAGTCTCCCTTATCGATGGCAGATAGCATGAAGAATGTATTCATTTACCCAATTGCATGCCTCTCCAATAGTCTCTGAACTGGTATGGTTAATTTCCCAAGAAAGCGCTTGATGATTGGCCGACTCTTGGCAAATTTGTCTTTAACCTCAATTTCCAGGACATCTGTTAGGAGTGCAACAAAAGAATATTTCTGGAAGGAAAGAACATATTTGACACCATATCAATACACCTCTATTCATAAAGTATGTACATCATTAGTACTAGAGTGCAGTGCATTCCGAAAGCAATGACTGATGACAGCAGTTTCCATAGTTCAAAATAATGTCAGCATCATTTATTAAACACTGTATTTTTTTGCATATGCAACCAGCCACCCAGGAAACCCAGATCCTTTCACCACTCCTTGAAAATAATTGCTCAGTAAGAAACCATGCTGGATTAAAGTGTTTTCATGGTCTATAGAAGAAAGGAGAAAGCAATGCATCCTAGCGCTTGAGATGGAATCCTTGCTGTACTCTATCAGGTGTAGGAGAGTAGTCAGCTCAAAGCTGGAGGAAAGTATCTCAGTCTAGGCTGTGCTTAGTGAACTTCCCATCCAGCACTTCACCCTACATCAAGTTGTTTGCATGCATGATAGGAAGACAAAAGGACAATGCATACACATTATTTTGAGGAGCACTGTAACTAAAGGGGGATAATTTTCTATAGACTTTTGCCTCAAAGTCTATACATCATCTCAGCAAGCTCCAACAGAAACTTTCTCTGACCTTGTGGCCTTTAAACAACATGATGCTGACTGAAGAAAGATTTCTTGTTATCTGGTTAAGATTATACTTCTACTTTTCCCTACAAGGGAACACTACCACCTTTCAGCCTAAATCAGTCTTCGGTGCAGTTTATGAATAGATCTCTGCTGCTCTGTCATGACTGCCTGAAGACATCCAAAAAATTCAAAAGTGGTACAGGGCAAATACCTGACACCCGCAGATACACACAATGTGGAACAAATTCCCTTAGGAAAGTGAGCTTAGAAACAGATCTTTATTTTTCCTCTAGATTTTAAGATATAATATAACCTACTTAGAAAAGGCAAGGTCATCTGGTTATCCTTTTACTATCTGCCATCTGTAAGACTTCTGAGCAAATGCCAACCTGAGTACAATGCCTAATACACAGATAGCTAGATAGCTGAAGATGGATTGAACAGGGAACAAAAGAAGGATTAACTCTCCAGTTCAGCTGTTGACATCAGCTAAATATATTCAAACCAGCAATTAAACTGGGTCAGGAATAAAAACACTTCCTCACGCTGGGCTGCTGTTGGAGCTGGGTTCCTCTGATAAACAGAACCCAAAAATTTGTCACTCTCAGTTTGCTAGAAAACTGGAAATTATTTTGCAGAAAGGAGCAGATGTAAAAGAAGATCAATTCTGCACCACTAGGGCAGCGTATGTAATGGGATCATAAGCTGTTGTTGTCAGAGCATTGCTACAGGGAAGACACAGCAGCTAAAGCAAATCGATACAATGCGTGTGCCAGTGAGCATTATCACTTTTCTTATAAGCTCCAAAACCGAGGAGAACTGGAGGGGAAAAATGGGGAAGAACAAGAGTAGGCTTTCTTCCCATCTACTGGATAGATGGATGGACAGAGAGAAAGATGAAGAATCAATTTAGAGGTGAGAACTCTGATTTCCCGAAGATTTTAAGACTTCCCTACATCTACAGTCTTTTGCACAACCAAATACCCCAGAGCAGTGCTAATGCCTGTCCACTCAGTTTTCCAGTCTTTCTAAACAACACATTAACATTCATCACAGTACAGGCATCTGCTCATTGGAAAACAGGCTGAGACCAAGAACGCTGCTCGCCTGTTCTGAAAGGGTTAGGGACTTGTATGGGTTCTTGCACCTTGTTTGCCACATAAACATTTATCTCCAAAGGCACAGCCTGGCTTGTCTGTGCTCAAAGACAGTTGTGGGACTGAGTTCCTTCTCTGAGACCTGCAAATCATACCCAATATAAATACATCTGGAAAAATGGCTTCTACCAAACTGCCTTCCTTTTTCTCCCTTGAGTGGTGCTGTGATGCCTCCTTGGGCTTTCCTTCCTACAGCACTGGAAAGAGAGGCGACAACAAAGAGCATACCCTCTGCCTGACAAAACTGAAAGCTTGCCACCTGCTATGCACAATGAGCGTATCATTTCCAAATGAACAATTGGTTGCAATCACTGGGCATAAATGCTCCCTTATTGTGCCTTTTCTGAAATAGTCTTCTAGCAACATATAATCCATTTTAATTAATTTATTTTTGCAATTGCAAGAAATGTACAGGGCTGTTGAGTGAGTTCAACTCCTGTTAGCAGAGAAGGGAATGGCAACCTCACAGCAGTGCAGCTTCAATACACAGCTTGAATATGCAGATGATAGCTGTTTCTATCCAACAATGGGGTTCCTAAAATGACTAAAATTTCTATGTCATTTTAAATGGCTAGCTTCAAAATAAGCTCACAGCCTTCAGAGAGTAAGCACTAATGCATAAAGAGGAAAATACAAGCTATACAAGCCTGGTACATTGCATCAGCAGGCAGACTGCTCTCAAATGGGATATATTACCTCTCTGTGCCAAATAGGATTAGTTGTGTTACTGATGATAGTCGACCTTCGCTCCTGGCCATGATGAGCAAATGTAGGAAATGTACTTTTCTTGCCTGGCTGAATGGACATCTTTAGATAGGGATCAGGGTTGAAGAACATGCCTTTTTTAAGTCCAGCTGCTCTAATATCTGTAAAGCAAAACAAGAAGGAAGGAAAAAGGAACTGAGTGAATTAAAGGTAGTTCACAAAGAAGTGTTGACCTAAAAATGTTACCCAGGAAATCAACTCACCATAAACTAATAGAGAGACGTACAACTCTACTCATATGTTAATTGGATCCACTGTACAGAAGGCAATTAAAGCAGGAAGTCAAATGTTTTCCCAAGAGAGTATAGGGAAGAAAGGTATACATCCTCATTTATATTTTAGCCTCCAGTTAGGAATTTGTAAAACAAAAAGCATGAACTTGTAGCTCACCTACAAATGTTTTTCTAAGCATTTAAAGTATTTCCAGTCTTCAAACCCAAACAACACAAAAAACCATCATACAAGTACTTGCTCCATTTCTGGCTAAGGGAAAGGGGCTAAGATAAAAACTGTATGGAAGTAATGTAGTGAAGTCATACCTTCCCAAAATTGAAACTTTGGTTAACAGAACTTCAAATACTTATTATAAAGGTTGCTTTGGTTCTTTAGAAGAAGATAACTTAAACCACATAAAAAGAGGCAAAGTTTCTGAAAATGCTTCTTTCTTCCTAGGGAAACCTTAGTACTGGAGCTCTTACAACTTACAACAATAAATAACAGCTTCCTCAGGTACATATTCTCATGCCTGTGGACTTTAGTGATAGTGCAAGTTTCAGCAAGAACAAAAAGAAAGCAGTATTTTTATTTAATGTTAGACTTTTAAACTCAACTGTAAAATATTTCTCTGTTAGGTACTCCAATATGCTGCATGCAGTCTTCATGACTTTAATGCAACTGGCACATACATGCTTAGATGAGCAGTCTACACATGCAGGCAAAATTCACTGCACTAAAATGAAATGCCATGCCTGTGGTTTCAGTAAGTAAAAAATCCCCAAAACCTACCATATGTTCAAAACAATAAAAGGACACAATTGCCTTTAAAGGCAACAACTTTGCACGTACAAATGAGCAACCAAAAAACGTCCTGGGGAATAAGTTCCAGACCTACCACTCAATACACCTTTCAAACTTAGGGGACTCCTGGGGGTGAGTCAAACCTTTCTGTTTAACATGACGGGTGTTTCAGAGTGCACAACCTATTCTTTTTATGGTACTCTATATGAGTCTGTACAACCTATCAGCTCTATCCTAGCTAATTGCTGGAAGACCATTTCAAGATGCAGGGTTTTGTTCTGCTCTACCCCTACAATCTCTAAATGTTTTCACTGTCAGCTCTTCAAGATTCGCAAGCAATTTCTTTTAGTGTCTATGCTCAAGCTGAATCTGCTTTAGTCTCACACAAGACTTCCCATGGAATAAGGTGCTAACTGAGACAAGTAAAGCTGGTAGACTGTACCCCTACCGCTCCTTTGCTGTAGTGACAGTTTAGCTGTTACAAGATCGTTCTCTTTTCTAAACCACCATTTGCAGCCATTGCTTTCTTTTCACTCCTTCAACATGATGGAACCAGCTTGCATTTTATTTGGAAGCTACATTTTCCCTTCTTCAATCTGAGAACTGTCCTTTGTGCAAATGGGAAATTTCTCCCAATTTTTTATGCTGGGATCCTCAAATCCATTTCTTTCACTCTTGAAGATCCACAATTCTGGCTTATTTCCAACAAACAGAAGTTCTAAGGAAATGACATATTTGAAGCCACTAGAGTGTGCTCCTACAGAGGCTAATGAAGGAAAGGGTTCCACCTTTGATGTTCTTTAGAACAGCAATACTTTCAGGATTTATTATTTTCTAACAGTAATTTGTAAACCACAGAGTAGCATTGGCTTTTACCTGATAGGGTAAAGCTGACTAACTTCCTAGAGTGCTGGGCTCCAGAAGCACCTTCATCCGTGCCTTCTACTCCCATCTAAAGAGGGGAAAAGAAAAAGAATTAAATGTGCCACACAAGTTTTCATCCACTTTGTATTTCCTTGAGGATGATAATGCAACAGTAAAGTAGGATGCAGGAGAAGAATGTCATACCTACTGCCTATTGCCACAGACAGGCAGAGCTAAAGCATTTGTTTCTGGGGAAATACCTACTATTTAATGCCACATGTTGTTAACACCCCACTACTTGGAATATTCCAAACTGAACATGCATAGGCTAGTACATGTGCAGACTCTATTAATCAGAGAAAAGAAGACTGTATTTTCTCACAGGTTTCCTTTCCATAAAGTAAGATCAATGTTGTGGATTGGTAATAGGTACTGAAGCACTGAGCTGGCTAGTGACAACATGTGTTAACCTTTGTCACTTTCCACAGATAGACAATTTACTGGGCAACAAAAAAAGTAAAGAGATCAAAAAGAGAGTAACAAACCCCAGAGATGTGCATCGGATAGCTAAATATGAATGTGGTCTAAAAGACAACGCTTCATAGATTCTCAGGTTTGGTTTCTGCCGAAATCTCTCGTTAGGTAAAGCACTACTTTGAAATGAAAAGTTCTTCATGTGCTAATGTCTTAGGAATGTCTATCTCTTTCAACTAGCAGAAGAGTTTATCTTTCAAGACAGATGTCCTCATGATATATTATTCAGCTGGATGCACATCGATGGAGCTGCCTTGAAAGTGAAACTTCTCCAGGTAGGCACTGCACATCCAGGCAGAAGAGCTGATACAGCCCGATGAAAAAGCTCCATTCAAGCACAGGACTGGGCATTAATATTAGTGTCAGAACAGGAAGTCATCTGATCCATAAACAAAAATAAGCTGAATTAAAAACTCATACACCTATGCGTAGGTGAAGTACGTAAAGCGGTGTGGAGCTGCTGAAGAGATGTTTGAACTTACCAGATTGACAAATGATTCTGGAGCTCTGGTAGCTGTGAGGAACCCACTTTGCATTAACCAAAAATGTACTCGTTCCTATTTATATTGCTTTAAGCTATTTAATATCATTAGCTTTCAAATACTGCCCACGATGATCACAAGCTCATTGGAATTCCATCAGAATTAGCAAACATATGGAAATTCTCCCATTGCAAAGCTCAGATACTTCATATGTAACAGCCAAACAAAACAATGAAGAACCAGCAATGGCATTGCTGTTGAATGTCCCCATGGGTCTCAACAGCCTTGTGAGGGAACATACCGTGCCAGCAAGCACCACTGCTAAACAACCAGCCCATTTCCTTCCCTCACTGCTGGCTTCATGACACATCCCTGTTCTCAGGGCAGGAGATTTATCAGCGAAGTGCTCAAAACTATCCCTTTCCCATCCAGCATGATACCATTACACTATGACTTTATATGAATGCATAAGCAGCTACAGCTGGTAGTAAAATCATGAGGGCATCAAAAGCAATAGGTTAATTCCAGCTGGATCAGTGTGCCCTCATCTACAGACAGATTCCCTGGAAGCAGCAAGGAGCACATCACCCTGGCATGGTGACACTGCCCAAGCAAGGCCAGAGGAACGCTATGTTTCCTTTTGGGTTCATTTTAACATGCATTGTTTTCTTTTTAAAAACACTTTTCACCAACAAAAAGGCCTTCTTCATTTTATACCTATTTTTCTGCTACACCAATGACTCTGAACAATATTGCTTATGTTGCTAATCTTTACTTCCATTTTACAAAAAATAGGATTTGCCCACAATTCAGCTATAACAAAATGAACGGTAACAGTATTCCCTGGCATATCCCTGGTTCTGCTTTATAACCTTTTCCTCTTCCATTATGGTCTGAATAGCAATTTCAGCTTTTCTGTGCCAAGCACAAAATGCCACCCCAGCATTCCTGCTCCTATTTTTGCACTACAAAAGCTATCTCATCTGGTGTAACACAGTGCTTCTGAATGCTACATCAGGCCTTGTATTTTCACTGGTTCAAATGAGCACAACAGCATGCTAGTTAGCTGCTTATTCTGAAATAAGATGGACTGGAATGCCTGGTGTGATATGCCATCAGTATGAGGAAAACCCCAAACATGTCTCCCAGCAAACCATGTAAAGTGAAAACGTGGAATGATCCGGATAAGCAGGTAATTTACTGCAGCTGAAGGAAAAGGGAGTGGGCATGCCATGACTCTTACCACTTTCACAAACAGCATTCCCATAACAACAGACACAACAAGTGCCAAGAGAACAAAGTATTCGCTGCTGCACACTGCTCTTGCTCAACACCAGAATCATGAAAATGGTGTGAGGTATTAACATTTAAGTTATATATAACTAACCCATCATGATACTTTGAGGAAGTCTCATCTAAGCTGTCTTATGACAATCTAATCAGGGAAACTAACACGATTACTGGAACCTACACTGTTAGTGCAAATAAAACACTTAGATTAAACTTTCTAGCAGGTGCATAAATTCTGTACAATACCCAAAGAAATCCAAATACCTGTCAAGACTGACCAATGACTCTGAAAGACAGATCTTCAGGCAGCTACCAAGTAAATAAATGGATATTTAAAGACAGAAGTTCAGATGCCCTTTTGTGCAATGAACCTCACAAACATGGGTGGCTAGTATGACACGGTCAAGGAAACACTCAAGTTCAACTGTTCCTTCCACCCAGTATCACCATTCTGCTTCTCAGTAATAAGGCAGTGCAGCATGTAGCCCATTTTAAGAGTTATTTTGAGATGGGTTTTTTTCATCTTTTCAAAACCAGGCTACCATTTGGTCTTTAGTTTACAAATTGATGTTAAAGACAGTGGCTGTCAAGCCCATTAACTGATACATATTTTCTTCTGTAAAAGTTCATACTGCTGCTGCAAAATGCTACTGTTGATAGCTACAGGTGTTAATTAAATGGTGCTATCACCTAGATCTGTCATTCTAAGATAAACAAAAAAACCCATTTGGTATAGTGAGATATGAAACCTAGTATAGCACATACAGAGCTATAGGATACACTTGTATATAATATACAATGCTGGAAAAGCGCAGGACCAGAACAGAAGCTCTATAGTTTGAATAACTTGTGCTATGCAGTATCTTCAATACTGCAGTCATCAGGACAGCATCCTGACAGATGTGATCTTAAGTATTTGGCAGCTATATCACTGAATCAAATGCAAGTGAAACTTCATGTCAACTGAAGAGCTAGCCTGTTAGATTACTGCCATCAAAAGCACCTGGATAGAAGTCTGGAAGGCTCTTCTTTCACTGTATATTTAAAGGCCTAAAGAAAGAAAACCTCCTCTAAAACTTCTAGTGTTTCAAAAGAGCAAGTTTTACAATAAAGCCATAGTAAGACAACAACGATTCTCAAAGTCATAGAATTGCTACGTCTCAATGGTATGTGAACACTGACATAAGTCAATAATTTTTGCAAGAGCCGAGTTCTGTCCAGTTTCGTTTTCATATTAACAACTGCTATTTCAGCAACTCAGGTTGTGAAAAACATCTCTATCACGGTGTTGAATTCGAGCAAACTAAGCATCAAAACTGAAACCAAGCAAACCCAAGTTAGCACAAAACACATCAGTCAAGCTCAGTGACTCTTTACGATTATTTTATCACGAACAATCTAAAACCATGAAAACAGTTTCCCAAATCTGGTGATTTTTATCCAGCAACATAACTTTTTGCAAAAGCTTGCAGCCCCTGGTAGAACTACAACACTTGCATTGATTGGTTTGCCTGACAGTTAATATTATCATTTCATACACATACAGGGAACTAATAGGCTAACCTTACCATCACAGCAGGGTTTTTCACAGTGATACATGGAGTAGTAGCTCGGAGGGCTCCACTAACACCATGGTAGTATTTAAAGCAGATCTTTATTTCAGCTGAAAACAAAACAAAAATCACATTAAAACCTTCATGACTGATCCCAGGTGAAAGAGAGACAATGAAAGGAATCTGGGCACATGAGGAGTCACAGCTCACTTCTGTTCACACAGTCTGAGTTTTGGAAGTTGATTTGATAGGTCTTCACTTTAAAAGCATATAGTAACTGTAACTGAAATAGATTTTCTCTCATGCTGTAGAAAATTGGAAACCTGTCTCAAAGGGAGCCTTAAACAGGCTTTCAGCTACAGAGCTGGTAAATCCTGCTTTTAACTCTTAACTTTACCCAGATTTCTATTCAGTAAGTAAAAAACACCAACAGCTCATTTTTATCCAGTTCTTGTAGTGAGTCTTGTCCATGGTCACTATTGTGTAAGAAAGGTATTCACAAGCCACTTTTGTATGCTTTATATGGGTCCAGAGAGAAGGAAATGAGAACAGTATTAATCACTGAAGACAAGTCCATGTCAATGCAATAGGGTTAATGCGATTAATAGAGTAAGAAAATAATTACACATATGCTTTATTCTTAAATTATTTAATCGAATGGAAAGGGAAGCCGTACACACTGAAGTGGATTTCAAAACACTGATGAAGATGTTTGGAAGCTCTGCAGGTTGTATGAAGTCCTGCAGATCCTAACCGTTCATATTCCCCTTTTTGTGTGACCTTACAAACCTTTATATTTTCAGTATGCCAAACCAAAAATACCCTGATCCTGGTAAAACAAGAGAATAAACATACACAATTTGAGGATGAGATAAAATACTGTAAAACTCAAGCTCTTAAAGTTTGGACATGCTGGTATGGTTGACTGTGGTGGAAAGCTATTAATATGCTGATCCATGTACTCCTGAAAGCTCATTCTATACAACTAGAATCCATCATTTGGTGCTCCATCTTTAGAAATACTTCAATAGGAAATTAGGGTTAGAGCAGCAACTTATGTCCTCTTCGTGTGTTGGGTCCTTCTGTTATTTAACAGACCAACCAAGTAACTTACCTAATTCTGCAGCTTGTATTTCTGCTACTATTTCAATACAACCAGCTAATGAAAAGGCTTAATGAGACATTTTTATACTAGGATGATTCTTGTCAGACTTTGGATGAAGTTGTGTAACAGTACCTGAAGGAAGTTGGAAGCACTTTATATTGTAACACAGGAAAGGCGAACATTGCACCATGTTTCTGGTCCCATTGAATGAAGTTTTGTTTTCTAAACTGCATTTACTGCAGACAAAGGAGTACTATGTTTAACCAAAGCCTGACCTCCACTGTTGTTCTTCTGCATTCTTCCAGCCGGCAGAACAGCTATAATTATGGCTGCCCTCAATCCTGTGGGATTTTCCCTATCTAGAACAATGTCACTGTTTTTCTTCTCCATTGGGATCACTCTTCTGTGTAAGTTTGATGAGGGTTTACCTCTGGGTACAGAAATGGCCACAGGCAGACAGAAATGGCCAGAGGCGGGAAGAAATAGGAGCAGCCAGTTCAGAGAGACCACAGGATGTGCATGGAAGTCTTGGCAGCTCAATTCCTCTGACTTAGTTTAACAATATGCTGGTAATCCTGAAGTATGAAAGGGCAATGTTTTGTATAACGTTTTGAGACACATATAGCATGGTTCCTTGAGGGCTGAGCCATTTCATCACTGCAAGGTAGAATACCCACTTATTCCTACTCAGCAGGATCAGAAAACCATCCTGCTCCTGCAAGCCTGCTCAGCCAAAAAGGATTACTTATTTATTTGCTTTAAATTTTTCTGAAGTTACAGAACAACATTTACTTACTATCTTCCTCCCAGAACAAAGAAGAGGCACCTCAGAGCTACTCTTCAAAGGGAAGTGTCTGGCTGACAGTGCCTCCAGGGATTTCTGAGGTGGAGGAGCTGTTGATCCCACTTCCTCCTCCTCACAGCTGAGTTTACACGCACAGCCAAAACATGCTTCTATTTACCACAAGCTTTAGAGCAAAATTCAAAATCCAGACAGGTTTTCCCATCACCTAACAAAGGTTTGCCAGACCTAACAATTACGTGTCGGGACCTGCAGGTTCTTCCTAAACCGAGCAGTTCTGACCTACCAACAATGCTTATATCCAAATGAACACAAAACCAATTTCTAGCTCAGGTAAAATTGGAGTTTCAGCACCTGTGGAAGTTGGCAAGACTTATACTAAGTGGTGGATTATTCATATTGTAAAATGCACATATTAAGTAACCAGGACTCAAGCTTTAGAATAGAATAGAATCATAAATCATAGAATAGTTCGGGTTGGAAAGGACCTGAAGATCATCCAGTTCCAACCCC
>JBAFWW010016248.1:0-14913 GCA_036873685.1 Agapornis canus
AGGGGGGTTGGAACTAGATGATCTTAAGGTCCATTCCAACCCTAACTATTCTATGTAGGTTTTATAAGCTGAGGAAGGATTTTGATTTTGCATGACAGGTGTACGTGTATCAAAATGGTACTCTAAAGCTCAAAATCTAATTATCTTTAGCAGACTTGTGCAATTTCCTTCAAATTTGGAATTAATATGTTACTAAGTTTACCTCTAACTTGTAATTTTCCTTTTTTGTGTGAATTGATCACACATTCAATGAAATGGGGCTTTTATTCACTAATGCAAGCTCCTCTTGGGATTGCTGCATATGCTGACATCAGCTTCAAAAAGGACCAGGTTTGACTGTCATTAGAAAACATGCCATTTTTATCTTCATACTATCTAAAAATTGTGTTTATTTCCTACTAAGTTAACCAGGGACTACAAATTCCATATTTTTCAATGTTGTTTCTTTGAAGAAAACATTTGCTTTCAGCTAGAGTCCTAGATAGCAAGCTTCCGTTGGAGTGCATGTACTAAAAAAAATAAATAATTAATGTTAGAACTGCCTGTGTAACTTTACCTATCTTGTAGTGTCACAACTTTGACAGCATAATATACTGCGGCTATTTTTGTTCTGACTCATTGTTTGGCAACTTATTGGTATACTATCAATTTCAGTCTTAAATCCTTGGTGTAGAGCATGGAATCTTCTCAAGCAGTATAAAGGAATATATGAATTAGGATTTTCTATTTAGAAAATACATGTTCTTGCATTTTTTCTCTGATACAGAAAAGAAAACCTTATATAGGATGTGTACTGTAAAGCTTGCTTGCCTTCCTAAATAATTTTCTGATCCCCCAGCCGTGGGTGTATTCATTTATTTGAGCACATAAGAAATACGTGAAATCTTCTGTGTCTTCCCAGTTGCCACTGAGAGGCTGTAACGTTCAAGAGAAAAGGAAGCAGAAATCACAGCTGTATATCATTCAGCTTACTTTTAAGAGAAGGCACACAAGGCATCTACTGCTGAAAAGAATTTTGTTTTATAACTTGAAGTGCAAGACCAGTTGGTATCCATAGTCACAACACTACAAATCTTCAACTGCTGAAGAAGGAATGAAAATAGCTCCCTTGGTGCCTTGTTGCCATAGGGGAAGAATCCTGTTGCACTTGCCAGAGGAGTACTGCTGTAAGAAATTGCAAAATAGCATTTTGGCAGACGATAGTGAGGTGTTTATAAATACAGAAGCTGAACTTTATTAAGAAACTTCTTGGCAGTGTTCAAAGCAGCATTTGCTGGTTTTAGTTTAAAACCCATATTATGAAAGCAACAAACTGGAGATACAGAAAATCACTTAGAAAGAGATATATTGAGGCATTGCTTGTTGTAACTATATCATTAGTTCACAATCTTCCTATAATGTTGTATCACAATAGAAGAAATGGTGTGGTAGCACTCTACCAATCTGGGCATAGAGAAAAGGAGGATGCAGTCTTGGTATGAGTGTGCTTACATTGTGATGCCTCATAGAAATCATGTGTTTTAAACTGTATATAATTAAGCTTCACTCTGCTGTTTTTCATAATAGAAATGTTGAACTTC
The DNA here is from genome assembly GCA_036873685.1 of Agapornis canus. Taxonomy (NCBI): domain Eukaryota; kingdom Metazoa; phylum Chordata; class Aves; order Psittaciformes; family Psittacidae; genus Agapornis; species Agapornis canus. The sequence goes on from JBAFWW010016248.1 coordinate 1,581, forward strand.
TTGGCATTCTGATAGCTTAGTTAAGGTACTAAGTTAAGATACATTTGAATCGTGACTGATGCATTGAGGGATGATGACATGTGGTGCTCTCTTTCCTGCCGGGACAAGAATGAAATCAAGTATTCCAGCAAAGATTTGTTTCCCATGATTTCAGAGCCCTGAAGCAGACCTCAGCTGTTTTCTGCTTTTTTTAAGCTGAATGGGATATTGATAATTCTAATGCTATATTCCTGGCTGTGTTTCTGGGCTGAGAATTTACCCAGTAGAGATGTCTTTGTTAGGAAGTCAGGGGGATGTCTGACCTTTAAAGATACAGGTAAATCTGTGTTTCTTTCCTGATGTCCTCCTGCCATATCTTGATTTTACAGGGTACAGTACTAAACTTCACAAGTTTAAGAATGATTCTATATGACTCATCTGTGATCCTGAACCTGCTATTATGCAAGCTTTCAGCTGGAGCATTCAGGCTGTCTTTCAGATCTTGAAGCTTAATCGCTTGTCCATAAGGATGCTTTCATTTCAGTCCACTGTCTGGCTGATGCAGAGTCATTTGATTTTTACTGTTGGTACAGGCCTGTTGTTGTGGAAGAATGAAAAGGTCATTTAATAAAATAGGCAGTTTGAGGCTTTCCCTTTCCAAAAAAAAAAAAAGCTTTTCCTGATATCCAGCATTCCCTCAAAGAGGGTTGAGAATACCTATGAGCAGCTAGCTGGTTTTGGACAAAGCTTCTTCATAAGTAACTGAAGATTTAATTCAGGAGTCACACTGTCAAAACATTATTTCTTTCACTTGCCTGCAAGAGGTCTTTGTCCACTGAAATGTGTTTTCTCAGTGGCTTGTGTCTCCATGGCCCTTTGCCCTTCAGCTGAAGCTCTCTGTGCAGAATTTTCTATGTGGAATTTTGAGGTATTTTTAATCAAACTGTGCTGCAGTGTGGCCTACAGTGATTAAAACTCATTTGTTGCATATCTGAAGACTCTGGTATTTTCATCAATTGATGGTTGTGTAAGCAGTATATAAAGTGCAGCTATTGGTGGTACTTAGACATCTGTATACATACTTAACAACAATGCGATCATAAAACTGCAAATAATACTGCATTTGGAAAAGAGGTTCTGTTGTTGCAGTTAGTCTAAGGCTCTGAGGTCCACATCCAGGTGGTTTGGACCTGGAGTTCAAAATGCATTTGCTTTGGAGTTCACTGTAGTAAATAGGCTATCATTTAAAACTGAAGAAAATTACTTAACCAGTAAGTGAAATTCAAGATACATGTGTGTATACATTTTTATTTCTCTGCTCTCTGCTCTGGGATTTGGAGAATGTATAATGCTTTTGGCATGGAATATAGAATGAATCAGGGAGTATAAATACTGAATGAATGGTATTGTGAAACAGAAGTTTCCAAGTTATGAATGCTCAAAACTGATCATTTTGGCTGACTGGGGCTACATGCAGTGCTCTCAGTATCTGTGTACACAATGGATTTATGCAGTGGTGTAGATTATATTTTCTCTGTTATTGCCTGTTCCTTCCTTCCTACTGAACATTGAGTTAGCACTTTTCTAGAATAAACAGAAATCTTGTTTTCTGAATCAGAACACTCAGCTAAGTTATGATTTTACATGTAAGGTTAAGATATGAGGCAGCAGTATCAGTAGAAAAAGTATGCTTATCTGTATTGAATCTGGTGGGATACTTTGGGAGTACTTTGGTCATCCCTGTTATTGGTTACTCTGGAGAGTTTAGCAGAGTTGGTCATCACATTAATCTCCTGGAATGTCTTGGACAGCACTGGTCCCTGCAGGCCTCTGCCTTCTTCTGTAGTGAAAATTACAGTGTTTTCCTGTCACTGTTGCTTTTCTGCTATATCATTTATCCACTCTCACATTATTTTTCTATTTAACTTCCTTTCTTATACCTTACAGATAGCATAGTTTCTTTAACAGCCTTTGATAAAACATTTTGTGGAATTTGTGTTGGGAATTTCAGTAGATTTTGCAACTAAATCTGCTTTCATAGACTCATAGAATAGTTAGGGTTGGAAATGACCTTAAGATCATCTAGTTATAACCCTCCTGCCGTGGGCAGGGACGCCTTGCACTGAACAATGTCACACAAGACTCTGTCTAACCTGGCCTTGAACACAGCCAGGAACACTGCCAGTCCTTATGCAGTTGATTCCTTATGAGAACATGGGGTTTGAGCCATAATATGTCTTATTTTATAATTAAATCTGTTCACATTTTTCTTGCAGAATAGAATATGATCCAAAAGTAGTATTAGACTCCTGAGATCAAGTGAAAAAAGGATTTGTTGCCTGACTCCTCTCATTTCTAATCCCAGTCCTTTAAATGTAGGAATTAGCAAAATTCTTGTTTAACAAAAAATATCCACATAGAATTTTTGTTTCTAGTCTGCTTGAACAAATGTCTGTTTACAGTAGTTCATCAGAAATCTGTTCCATGGAATTACTGCATTTTACAACTGAGATTAAAATTCGTTGTACTCTGAAAAATATCCACCACTGCCTTTAAAGTAGAATCAAGATCTCAGCCAAGTAGAGCAATAATAAAATTAGGAAAATTGCCTCATAGTTTCTGCAGACCACCAAACAACTTTTTACTTTAATGGAATGTACAGTCTCCTCTGGATCTGCAAGGGTGAGTAACTGCAAGTTGTACTGGTTCCATACAGAAAATGAAGTGTTGACATTACAACACATATTTGAGTTCTTTTGATGCAGAGCTAAATGAGATAAAACTCTTAAACCTTTGCTAACATTTTGAAACCTTGTCAGGTATGATCAAGTGGTTCATGGCATTTGAGGTCTAAACCATCTTTGTCATATGTGTAATTGTGGTGATACCTGATACAAAGGCAGAACTGATGTAGCCTGAGCGCTCTTCTATATATGAGAAGGCTCTGTGGTGATGCTAGCAGAGCAGGCCTTACCCATGGAGTTTTATAATAAACACAGTCTAAGGACTTAGAGTCAGATTGATTATCATATTTATAACATCAAATGCTAGATAGATTTCTAGTGGGACTTCTGGGGACAAAAAGACAAGAGGCCAGACTTAAGTAGATACCTTTGTAAACTGAAGTGGTTAGTTTTAAAGCCCTGCAGAGTTTCTGAATGCCTCTAGTAACAGCCTCTGCTTGGAGTCAGTTTGGGCCACCCTTCATTTCCTGAGTGGAAATGCAACTTTCTGGGGAACATGAAAGTTGTATTTCTCCTGATTTTTTTTAATGAATAAAACAAACCAAGTGTCTTAACTTCATGTCATCTGAAATGTTTGCATCATTTTATTCACCCACTGACAGTATGGTTTTGAAGTCATAATATACCCTTGCTTTCTGTCCGTGTAGTCCTTTCAGTAAGTTGAATTTAGAGCTCATTATTCTTATTTACAGAATAGTAAGTGTGATGGTTAAATATATAAACAGGACCTGAAAGTGAACATGAGGAAAATATACTTCAATGGGCGGTTCTTGCATTAAAATCCTAGAAATTAAGATAGAGGTGCTGTTCAGGTTAGCATAGAAATATTACTGTTATGTTTTCATAGAGGAATCCACTGGATAAAGCTGATGTTTCTGTATACTACAGTTGCCTACGCATTTCCTAAACAGTTTTCCTGAACCCACATCACCATATTCTCTAAAGGCAATTAAAGTTTTGCTCAAATGAATTTTGGATGACAAAGCAGCCTTTCAATATTTCCTCCTTCCCCTCCCACCCCCCGAAATATCCAGACGAACCAACAAACATCCATATACCAAACCGTTTAAATATGAGTATCTAACATTTTTGTGAAAATTTGCATCTCAGCATGTCATAATGTTTTTCCTCAGTAAGAAAGAAACAATAATAATTGGACTCAATTCCATTCTTAACATCAAAGGGCAGAGATGATATGAAATAATGGAGGGTTGTTACCCACACCTTGGTTTGATAGACTTTGCTTCAGATTGATTGTCAGAAATGTAGCTCCTTCTACTTCAGAAAACTGATGCCTCTCACACAGCCCGGAGTGTTCAGCAGTTTTATGTTTTGCCTTATGTTATGTCTTTGACTATAGTTGTATGTTATAATTCCATAAGTCAGCATTTGTGAGTATTTGGGTACGTGTGTTGATGCAGATAGGTTCTTTTCTTTAACCTTAATGATGGCTTATCAGAACATTCAGTTGAAATTAGGCCCATGTAATTTAGAGTTGTGATTAACACAAGTCACACACCAACTTTTGGTTTGGTTTTTTTTTGCTGTTAGTTGCAGTAGGTACGTAGCTGTGGCACATAACATCTGAATTCTGTTCCTGGGTCTTGCTGTCCTGCTGTGTGATGAAATAACTTCACTTCTCTGCATCACTTTCTGTATTTTTGAAATAAAAATAACAATGTTGAACTCTTTTGTTTCAGCACTTAATGCTTTTCTGCTATAAATCTAAGTAGGAGAATTACAAGGTCACAGTAGCAATACATTCTTACTGAATGTTTGCAAAGATTAAAAGCTCTTTTATTTATTTATTTACTTAATATGGAATAGTGTTAAAACCTTTTGAGGTGTGTATTCCTGAGCAAAGAGTAACTGTTGTGTAAAGGAGCTGTGTTTGATGTTATAGACCAAAGTGCCTTAGTTCATGGGAAAATGCTACCCCACTACTTCTGTTTTAATGAATTATTCTACTATTGGTCTAAGCAACTGAATTAATTGATCTTAGACTTATTTTAAGCACTTGGTGAATATAAAACTTCATCAAAGTACGGTAGACTTATGAGATTTTTCTCTGAGCTAAAATTGGGATAGTGCTTATGTAAAAGGCCATCTGTAATCATTCAAGTCAACCTTGAATAGGAAGACATGCAGACATATATTTCAGTTGTTAGACAAAATTTATTAACCTATTGTAGCTGGTATAATGTAAAAATAATTCTTCACAGTCACATAAACTTTGATGTAGCTTGAAATATCTGTCTCCCTTGTCTGACATGGCAATTCAGGATGAAGTGCAGGACTTCATCTCTCAGATAAGCTGTTTTTTTTGCAAGACATAATATTGTCTTGTCATTGTTATTCCAAAGTGAACAGAGAGGTTGCTTAGTTTAGTAACTTAACTTTTTCAGTTACTTAATTTTTATGCTGTGTAGATGCAATCTCTAACTCTTACTTTAGCTCTTATTCTTCAGCTTGGGATGTGACTGAGAATGACTGTGGTGCCATAGGATAGTTGTTAAAGCCTGTTTGGAATGTGGGTAAGTGAGGCATTTGGGCAGTAGGGTAAGTAGTGAAGGGCACTCTTTTCCCCTTAGTTGACTCCCAGGCTAAAATTAAACTGTTAGATATTTCCACATTTGGTGATTTACAATGCATCTGTTTCAAGTCAGCTAGCAGAAAATGTGGATTATCTGTATACTTCTATAAAAAAGAGCTCTTCACTTGACTGTAATATGCAGAGATCTGCATGTTTACAGTATGCCTTAGTGGAAATGCCCTTCAACACAGTAAGATAATGCGTAAAAAGACTTTTTGTTCTTAGCCTTTAAAATAATCAGATACTAAATTAATAATGCTAATGATACTAAGTAATGATGATCAAACTGTGTAAGCACCTGCTTATCATTCATATGTCCTGTGACCTCTAGAAGTCATAAGATCAATGCTAAAATAATTCATGATGCAGTTTATGTAGCAAGATGGTAATGTTTTCTTTAGTTACTTAGTTACTAAAAATAAACAGAGCTTGTCACAATTAGTTTTTATTGTAGATCATTCCCTTTGTTCACATGTGTGATCCTGCCCCAACAGAAACTATACATTAACTGTAACTTTAACTTCTGTTTCCTGCAGAGGGTTTTCTGTTCATTTTATAGAGGAATATCAAATATGTGTTACTGAAATTTTTTACTGCATATAGCAATATGGATGTGTTTGAATACTTCACACACAGAGACCAGAGAAAGAATTCTCTGGGGGTGATCAATAATTGCTTCAGAGAGAAAATACATTTTACACAATGCAAATTTATGCAGTTTACATGATGTAAATACATTACACAAATAGCAAGGCTGCTTCTCAATGTCTAGTGCATCATAGTATGTTATTGTTGTATGCAGAGTTTCAGTAAGTAAATTTATGACTGAACTATTAATGTCTGTGCTTCCTAGTAAATGTTTTTCACTAAACCCTGTGATATTTGAAGCCTTTTCTCATTCTTTCATGATTGCTAAGCATCCCTCAGGACCACAGCTCTGCTGCTTGGCTCTGCCCCATTTCACCTGTCTGCGACAGCTGCCTTTACCTCTAGCTTCTTTTCCTCTGCAGGTGCATCCCCCAGGTGTTCTCTTCCACCCCACCAGAAGTGTACCATATTCATTTTTCCCCCCCAGTTATTATATGCTTGAATTTCACTTTGGAGGACAATGTAGGGATAGAGCCCCAGACTACTGAACCTTCTCCTCCCTGTTCCTCTAGCAACCTTTGCTCAACACTCAAGGTGGGAGGAGGTGGTGGCAGAGGCAGCTTAAGTTCAGGAGGCCCCATGTTCTCCTCTGAAGCTCCCCCCCCCCCCGCCTCAGTCTCTTGGGAAGAAGAGTGCTGTTGCTGCAGCTGTTATCATCCAAGGAAGCTTGTCAGGAAGCTTGTCCGCAGGATGAGAGTGCCAAGCGCAGCTGTGTTCTGCTGCCTCCTCTTCGTCTTCTGCTGCTGCCTGCCTGCAGCATCCCCTTGGTTCATTCCTTTAGGAGGGAGCTGAAACATAGGGAGGAAAGAAGTTATTTGCCCAAAATGTGCCTCACAAATGACACTATGACATTTGAGGATATTGTCAAGTGTTCAGTGATTCCGTGGTGTTGGGTTCAATTCTTATTTTTCAAATTATTTACTAGATAGATGTAACAGATAACTCTGGCAAGAGCTGGGATCTGGAAAGGAAACCTCATATGGTGTGGGACTAAGGTCTGTTTTTTCTGAAATGTAAATTTAATTAAAAGGAGAAAAGGGGAGGGGAGAAAACCCCACAATCTTAATGAAATCCAGGAAACTTGAGCATCGCCTTTTGACAGAGACAAAACGGCAGTTGATTTTTTTTTCTTAGATGTGTAAGAAGTCTGCTGACAACTTACAGCTCGGTCCTTACATCAATGAGATCTTCCTGGAAAACTGGGGGAATTCTTACTTCTTGGCAACAAAACATGAGTTTAAGACTTTTTTCTTGGGGGTTCGAGGGGAGGAGGCAAATCTGAGAAACTTTTCTTTGACTACTAGTTATTTGTTTTGAAGAAAGCTGTTACACAGGAAACAACTTCACATAGGTGATGGTGACTGAGCTGCTCTTTGAATGTAGTGTCCGAGTAGTAAATATGGGAGTAAATTTTAGTAGTTCAATGTGACAGAAGTGGCTTGGTAGGAGGCCAGAGTTACCTGATAGTCAAATTGAATGGCAAATAATGTAATTTCTTATCTGACTACTTGTACTGTACTTTTCAGTTTTTTTTTTTCCTTCCAGATGCAAGCTGTCAGGGACAAAAGACAACTGAAAAAATAAACCATTTTGCCCTGTGTTATACTTCAGAGTTTTATGGGACTGTGTTAGTGTGACTTCACTGAAGTGAAAAGATAGTTTCAGTTCAAAGGAGAACTTAATTGTATCCAACCTTTTAGTTTCAGTTTACTTTTTTGCAGTAAACAAGAAACTATACTGAGTAACTAGCATCATGTGCTGCAGTAACACTGGGTTTTTTTCTTTTCAGGAGTCTGTTATAAATGTGGGATTTTTTGTTGACTTTGCCTGTAGGCTGACTATTCCTCACTCTTTGGGAGGTCTCTGACTCCCACTTGTCATATCACATACACATTAAACCTTTCATTATGTATTGCTGACAACAGGCGGTATCTCTTAAAGATGCAGGATTCTCTTATTTTGGCATCCAAGTATCTTATAAAAGCTAATGATTATAGCATATACTTTATGCTGTTACCTTCTGCTTCCTTTTTTTAGTCTCTTCCAGATCTTGCCTCAAGGCATATTTACTGCTCTTCTTACTTGCATGTTACCCTTTTACTGTATGCTCGACATCGCCTTTGCCTTAAACTGCAGATTTATTTCTAAGGTTTATTACTGACATTTAAAGCCATCAGCTTACAGACACTAGTCTGTGTATAGGGGTTTCTCACAGTGTGTGTTCCAACTCCAAGCCTGTGCAAGGCGTATCATTTGTCTTTGTGTATTTCTTGACTGCTGTTTTCCCATTGTTCTTGTCTGGCTTTGCATGCATCATCCCAGGTTGGTGGCTCTTCTGCCATTTAGAATTCAGCTGGTTGTAAAATTTTGTTATATACAATAAACTCCTAACTTTTTGTTTTTCCAGTTGCAGTTTTGGTGATGTGTTACTTGTTTTGAGCTGTGTATTTTTTCTGTTTGTTTTTTGTTTTGTTTTGTTTTTTTGAAAGTATGTTATGTGACAAACTTCCTGAATTTATTGGAAATTATCATTAAATTCAGATTGCTTCAAATATGGCGTACTACAGGGCAAATATAGTACAAATTGCTTTGGGAACTAAGATTCTTTGAATTATAGAACTACTCTAACTGTCTAGAGCTTGGTGCTGGGACCAGTTAGTAACCAGGGTTTCTGGGTTTGAGTTTATTTTGTTATTTATTTTATTATTTAATTTATTTTTTTGGTATAGAATTGCAAAGCTTATGTGAAAAAATCCGCTTACTATTTACCACACTTTTTCAATATGAGATCATAGAATAGTTAGGGTTGGAAAGGACCTTAATATATGTGGTACCTTTTGTATTATATATGTGATACCTATGTCAATCCATTTGCTTTTGAATTTTACAGCTCTGCAATTACGTTCTGCTGCAATAGATACTATATCTGTGCTATTAAAACAAAAACCTCACTAATACATCATCAGATTTTTAATGCAGGTTTAATGGAAATAGTACTTCATAAATTTGGCTTTGGTGTCCTTGTCTTGAAGTATACACTAAGATTTCTGGATACTGAGTTTTCTTCTATTTTGAGCCTTAAGATATAGTAGCCCTATCTTCTAATTCTAAGACTTCAAAAGTGAGAGATAAAGAAAAGATATACATTTGAAAAGTTGGAACAAAATCCCAAGAACTCACAATACCAAGAATTGCCAACGTTGCAGAGTTCAAAAATTTTACTTACTTTGCCTAACTAGTTCAGTAAAGAATATTCATGGCCACATTTACATGGAAAACTTTTATCCCGAGCAGCTTTGAGCAGAACACTAACTTAAATAGACCTATCTTTATTAAAAGAACCCACTGTTCTAGACCAAGTTTTTCTGAATTGAGGTTGGAGGAGTCGTGCGTTATGTTTTTCTGTTTCTTTCAAGGGTCTTATTGACTCATTTCTTGAATAATGTTATTTTTGGCTGAGAATTTGAGGCAAGGTGTTGTGTGTAGCGAATTACATGTAAGACTTCATGAAAACAAGTTTTTTTCTTGTAAAAAATTGTAATAAGCAAAATCAAAAAGTAATTCTCTGCTTGTTTCTTTTTGTCTTTTTTTTTTTAATGTTTTTTTGAATGTGTGTGTCCCCCTAACTGGCAGTGCTGGCAAGTTTCTCACTTTCATGAAGTTACTGAAGGTTATGTTTTAATTGCTGTACTTGATTGGAATTTAAAATACATATGTAAGTCCAATCCAAACAGAAGTCTACATCAAGGATGATTTGTGTGCAAGAAAAATAAATATATACATGGAGATTCTTTAGGAGATTACATTCTCTTTTCTTTCCTATGGTGTATAGGTGCAGTGCTCTTGTCCAGTGTACAAGGATTAGCAATTAACATTGATCCAGTCTTGCATACTTGGCTTACCTACCAACCTCAGAAGCGAGCTGGTAGACACATTCAGCAGGTAGGTATTTTTAGAATGGGGAGAGGGGAAACTTTTCTTTATGCCAGTAGTGCATTCTTACTGCATATATTTTTTTTCTGTCACCCTGTTCTTGGTAGTTTGCTGCTTATACCATTGATCTTATTTTAAATTATTAAAAATGTTAGCTTTTGCGTAGTAGAATCTTCATTTCGCGTTATTTTAATTTATAATGTTTTAATTAGAAGACTAGAGAATTCTTTTTGGCGGACACTGCTTAGGATCCATATTTTGTAACTATTTTTAATTACTAAGCCATCATAAGCCTCCTGTACCTGGAGAATAAATTATATTTAACTGCTTGGGATGGTGTTTTTAATAATTGCATAATTTTTTATAAAATCATTACTCTTCTTAAAACCCATTTTAAAAGATGAATCATACATTTCCTAACTTGACATAAGTAAATACTGTAACAAATTCTTTATATGATGTTAAAAACATGTATGTGAGGTGCTCAGAAAAAAATATAAGAGGTTAAGGCTGTGGATCTGCATGGCACAGGGATTTCTTTGATGTATTCTTGACCTTAATTTTCATGCCCCACACTTCTTACCTGGAAAGAGCACAGGTTTTGCCTGATTTTAAACTGACTTTTAACTGTTGTTTGATAAACCAGTAGAATATTCTAAAACTTAAATTTGTCGTAATTGAGCCTAATGTTCTGTCTCAGTTACAAGTTGTTTATTATTAGGTGGCCAATATAAGAATGTTTTGATATTTCTCTCATAAATATAGAACACTATGCACATCAGGGAAGTTTCATACAGGGCCCTTGAAGTGGAAGAGATTAACATGATCTATAAGCATTTCTGTTTCTTGTGAGTGAATGACCTTGGCAGGTAGTTATTGTCAAACATTGAGTCCCATTAAGCTCATTCTGCACCAGCACCATCTGAACAATTCAGTGTGTGAATTGTTGCTTTATCATTTTAATAACTTTACCTTGGTTTTAACTTGTTATTCTTCATTCCTGCATGGTTACTGGAGCAGGGTAAGATCTCGTGGTTTATCTCTTTTTTAAAACAGACCATTTATTTACTTTTGCGGTGCTGTTATGTATACATCTAAAATGTAATTGAGACTGATTATTTCAAACATTCATGTGAAAGTCTTAACATTAATATATATAATCATCTGTTGCTCAGTGTTTTCTCTTTTGATTGTGCTTGTATACTGTGTGACAAGAAAGGTTCAGCGAATACCTTAGGAAACTTACCTGTCCTTGGTTTTGATCACCAGGGGCAAATTGTTACCCAAATTTTGATTAAGTAGTTATTTTGTAATTTTTATCATTATCTTATTTGGCTTTTGAAATTTGTTTGTGATCTATTGCAATTAAAATTACTGTATCACGTTTCTAAAGTTATTAGCATTTGGAGTTGTGTAGTCATTTGAAATTATTCTCATGTCTGCTGAACAGAATTTTTTTGCTCTGTCATTTTGAGTAAGTCAAAATTGAGAGTTTATCTGAACACAGAGAAAAATCTTTCAGTACCTTTGGATGTGTGTACACATTCTGTCAAGTAATAACGTTGAGTTCAGTAAGTTAAATTATTAATTTATCTGGAACCACAGCTATAGCTTCTGACTGCATACAGGGTTGGCTGGGATTGTCTGATTCCCCACAGAGACAGGTATGCATTTACATACCAGAACTTCTTCAGATTTGTTTGCCTAGGAGATTTTGAGGTTTGTAGTGCCAGTTTGGTAGTACGTGCATTTTATATCTCTACTGCAACATTTCTATATGTAATACAAGTGTGGTGGCATGGTTTTGGATGAAAGCATGAAAAGTTAGAAATATGAGAACATACTTAACTCTGTAAGGTGAAGTAGGAGAGGATAGAATCATAGAAGTAAATGTATTTTTACAAAACCCATGGATTTTCAATTATTTTTTCCCTAAAGCTGTACTGTGTTACCTTCTGTGTGATGAAGCCACCAAGAAATGTAATTCTGTTTGGCCTTACTGAGATTTTATTCAACTGGAACAGAACAGTGAATGTCTGCTGTGTTGGAGTGTGGGGTTACATGCAACTCAGTGAGGATAACCCCTTTTCATTTATTACTGTTAGACTATTGCTAATCCTACCTTTGTTTGCACCTTGGTTCCCAGCAGCTCAGAATTGTATATCTAGTGTAATTGCTGTGGCCATTGTATTGCATGGTTCTTAAGTGCACTTTGCACTTTCTCCCCTCCTTTACCCAGTGTGTCTGTTTTTTAAAATTAGATTAGAAATGCTTTAACCATGTTTATGTAGTATCCAGTATGCTGTATCATCTGCCCTGATACATTCTTAGACGGTGTCTGCAAAATGAGTTGAATGATAAACGAGGATTGAAAAGTCTGACTGAAGGTAAACGCCAAAAGGAAAGAGAAGCTATTTAAATGAAAAGTTAAGTTTGGCACAACAATCAGTGAACTAGTCTTTAAGGTGTCAGCATATTTTTCTTCAATGCAACAGAATATTTGGTGCCAGATGCTTTGAGCAAATGGTATTACATTTTTGTGACAAAGCGACAATGCATGCCAAAGTGTGGATGCTGTTGTATATTTGAATGACCACTGTGGTTGCTGTTATGGCTATATGGTCAGTGCTCATGGGTAAATGGATGTAAATGGGACTTGGTTTTCTTTATTGATTCAGAATTTCAGCATTCACTTAGAAGTTTTCCATTCTCCCCTTTGAAGTCCAGAAACAATGAAAATGTTACAGTCAAAATCCATGAGGCACTTTCAGAGTTTGAACTAATGGGCATAGTGCATTTAAATTTCTCTCATGGCTAAGAGAAATATGTGGTGTAATTCTTCAGTTGCTTTGTTGAAATGAAAACAATGTGCAAAATAAGCCACTTCTATATCTATATTCTTGTCCATTATTGCCTCTTACCTTATTGGTAGTGTTGGACATAGGTCAGTATAATGCCATTCTGAGGAGCATAAGTGGATATTAATCATGAGTAGTCATGCTTCTTATAAGATTCAGTTTGGCAGAAATGGAGCAACAAGCCCACACAAGCACAGACCTTTTGTCATTTCATCATAAAATGTTATCATTTTATCATTTAAGACAGGCTTTGATAAAACAGTCATTTTTACACAATAAACATAATTCTATTGATCCGCAAACATTTTTCAAACTATAATTGATTTTGATTTCTGATATTGCTTTCAGACCAAAAGCACTGTGTTTATCCCTATCAGAATCTGTCACTCTTACCCCTAGGAAAGCAATCGAGTGTCTGAAAGATGTGGGAATGATGTTACTTCTTACTTAAGGAGCTAAAACTACATGGGACTTGAACCTTATATCTTCCACTTTCAGAGGCCCCTTGAAACTGCAGACAGAGATGTCCTGGGTTCAGCAATTGCAGTCAGTTTTTCTCCTCCTTAGTAGCTGGTGTT
>JBAFWW010016250.1:6769-45997 GCA_036873685.1 Agapornis canus
GTTGAGGACACCAGAACTGCACACAATGCTCCAGGTGAGGTCTCACGAGAGCAGGGTAGAGGGGCAGGATCACCTCCTTCGACCTGCTGGTCACGATCCTTTTGATACAGCCCAGGATATGGTTGGCTTTCTGTGCTGTGAGCACACACTGTTAGCTGATGTTCATTAGACTCTGAGTCACAGGTAAAGATGAATTTTGTGGTTAATGCCAAGGAATGTTTATCTGCATTAGAGTTCTCCCTTACAAGTTCAGATAATTATGGTTTTCTGCTTTCAGAGTAGTACAAGATTGGAATGAGAAAGCAGAGATTATATATGCTTTCTGTCTGTGGGAACTTAAATATTGCCTTGCTATATTGACTTGTATATAGCTTTTTTTGGTTCATGCATAGTATATTCTTTTTGCTAGGGGGCACACTGAAATTCCTCAGTGTGTGCAAATAAGCAAACCCTCTTCTTTTGCCTCTATTTCTATTTCTCTAAAACCCCTACATTATTGAGCATTGCTAAAGATACAATAACTAAAAAAATGGGAAAATTCTGAAGAATTATGAAATTTATAGTTATTTAATAGAAGGAAAGTTCTTAACTGAGTGCTTATCCTGTTCTGTTCCACAATTACTTACCTCAGTATCTCTTTGAATCCTCTGTTTTATCATTTACTTTACTTACTTTTTTGCCTTTACTGCCTCAGAATGAATTGGTGTCTGCTACTATGCCATTCCCTCAGAAGAAAGCATGAGACAGAAAATCTGATGAGAGAGGACAGAAAAGGCTGAGGTTCTTAATGACTTCTTCACCTTGGTCTTTATTGATAAGACTAGCACTGAGCAATTCTAGGCCCTCAAAATGAATAGGAATCTGGAGCAAGAAGGATTTAGCTTAGGTGGAGGAGGATTAGATTAGGGAGCACTTAAATCAGGCAAACACAAGTGCATGGGCCCAGATGGCTTACACCAAAAAATGTAAGGGAGCTAGCCAATGTTGCAAGGCCATGCTCAGTAATCCTGAAAAGGTCAGGACAACTCGGGGAAATTAGAAGAAGTGAGAGATAAATCCCCCCCACCCCCAGCAAACAACAGTGATGCACAATACAATTGCTCGCCACCTGATGCCCAGCCTGTGCTGGAGCATCAAATGGCCCCTAATGACCACCTTCTCCCAGTTTCTGGTCTGAGCATGATGTTCCGTAGTATGTAAATATCTCTTTGGCTGTTTTCAGGTCAGCTGTCCTGGCTGTGCTCCCCCCAAGTTCTTGTGCTCCTCCTTACTGGCAGAGCATGGGAAATTGAAAAGTCCTTGACTTGAGTAAACACTACTTAGCAACAACTGAAACATTGGTGTGTTATCAAGCATTGTTCCTGGACTTCAGCCCAAAACAGAGCACTGTACCAGCTACTAGGAAGAAAATTAATTCTGTCCCAGCTGAAAACAGGACAAGATGCTTCCAGCTCAAGCTAATCTGTTGGGTGATCTGTTCATACTAAAAAAATTAAGATATGTCCAGGCCACATTTCTCAGTCTTTCCTCTGATACCTAAGCTACTTAAATGTGACAGTGAGCAAACCAGAGTTTCTGCAGTGCAGAGAGGCTTTATATACACATCTTTATTACTTCCTTCTGAAGCTGAAGATACCTGTCATTCATCAGTACTCTCGCAAGAATTAAGATCTCAATATCGTAGAGAGAACATTAGCAAGGAGTTTACTACCTTCACATCTTCTGCCCTTACTGCTACTACATAATAAGCATTTCAAAAGCTGCTTGACATATGTTTTGGGAAGCACCCTTATAATATGTCTTAATGACCATAAAATGGAAAGCAGTGTTAAAACCTGAGACCAAATGCTGTAAAATTGCAAAATGAAATTTTGCCTATTTTGCTAAGACCTTAATTATGCATGAAATGTGAGATACAGTGCCCAATTAAGGTATTATATGGGCAATAGTAATGATGAGAGGGGAAGCATGAATTGAGTGTAAGAAATTTTCCGTTTACCTTCTACCGTGTCTTAATGTTTCCTTTTTCCTTTTTGACATTTTGGAAATCTAACTACTGACAGCATGAATCAAAAAAAAACCCAAAAAAAAAAAAGCAAACAAAAAAAACCAACAAAAAAACAAAGAGGAGTCAGGAAAAAGCTTTAGAAGCTGCTGGAGTTTTGGAATGCCGTAGTTCAAACCTGTAGAAATAGAAGGAGGAGTCCTATATTAAAAAGATTCAAAGAGTTCATATTTGAAAAGCCCTTAAAAAGATCTTTCAAATGAGGAAAAAAAGGCCAAACTCTTAGGGCTACATATAACTGTGTATATATTTGTGTGTATGAATATTGTTGTGATTTAAGCCCAGCCAGTAACTCAGATCCATGCAGCTGCTCACACACTCCTGATTCTTTCTTTCACCACATTCCCAGAATGATGGGGAGAAAAATTGAAAGAATGTAAATCCCACGGGTTGAGATAAGAGCAGTCCAGTAACGAGGGTGTAATACAAAACTTCTACTACTACCATCAATAGTAGTCGTGGTAATGGAAATAACAAAGGAAAAGAATATAAAACTAAAGAGGGAAGGAGATTAAAAAAACCTAATAAACACAAGTAATGCACAATACAATTGCTCACCACCCACTGACCAAACCCCAGCCTGACCCAAGCAGTGGTCTGGGCCTTCCTGTGTAACTCTCCCCAGCTTATCTACTGGGCATGACATGGTGTGGTATGGAATACCCCTTTGGCTAGTTTGGGTCAGGTGTCCTGTTTCTGCTTCCTCCCAGCTTCCTGTACCCCTCTTCACTGGCAGAGCATGACAGACTGAAAAGGCATTGATCAGGGTAAGCATTATGTAGTAACAACTAAAACATCAGTGTGTTACCAGCACTGTTCTCAGACTAGAGCCAAAACACAGCACTGCACCAGCTACTAAGGAGAAAAATAACTGTTACAGCTGAATCCAGGCCACATGTACATAAAGGTGTCTGTGTGTGTAGACAGGTATGCTTATAAATAAAAATGTATATATGTGTGTATATATATATATGCTGACCCTCAAAAAAAGAGGGTCCTTATTACATAAATAAGAACAATCAGGTGAATATTTAGGAAGAAATTTTGTTTCCTTACTTGCAATACATTTTGAGATTCCTAGACAGGTATTCTAATTTCAGCTAAACAAGGCAGTTTGTGTTGTTTGTGTACTA
Organism: Agapornis canus; assembly: GCA_036873685.1. Classification (NCBI taxonomy): domain Eukaryota; kingdom Metazoa; phylum Chordata; class Aves; order Psittaciformes; family Psittacidae; genus Agapornis; species Agapornis canus. The sequence continues at coordinate 9,968 of JBAFWW010016250.1, forward strand.
ATTGGAATAAATAAGCTTTCTGATTGTCTGTGTAATTATTGCTGCTTCTACAGTGCCTGCCAAATGTGTAGATTGAGTATGGTATAGCTGTGGATTTAGTAATACAACTTCAGATATTTTCTGAGGAGAAAAGGTATTTCAGACTCATAAATTGAAAAACGTTCTGGTAATTCATCGTAAGGATCAAACAGTGAATTTTATTGAGAACAGTATTTAACTTTTTTTTTTTTTTAAACAAAATCAGATAATGTGAGTTTACAGTATTCATTCAGAAGCTGGGTATGCTGTAATGAATTGTTGTGATTTATTGTATTTTAAATCAAAGTGATCTATCAGTAAAATGCAAGGATAAAAAAAGTGTCAAAAGTGAAATGTTAACCAAAAAGCTTTTACTACAATTCAGTGATTTTAAAACTTGTTCTCTTTATAAATACAAACTTTCTCTTGAAAAGAAACAAAATGGAGACTGATAAAAGTAACGTCATTCTTATGTGATGCATAAACTGAGGAATTTTTCAATTTAAGATATTATTTAGGATAAGATTTGGCATAAATAAAAAACCACGAAAGGCGGTTGAAAAATTTTATGGGGAGCGCAAAGATAAATGTTCATGCCTCAAGGTAAAAACCTCTGCAACAGATGGGAATAAATGAGACATATTCCCAGTGTATCTATTTTTCTGTCACTGCCCTATGTGGTGCTTCTGAGCTTTTCTGCTTAGGATTATTATGAATTGACAGTGGTATTAAATTGATCTGTCCCTGATCTTTCAGGGGTTCTTAAAAGAATAATTATCAGTTTTGTTGAGCAAGTGTTGTAGCATTCTGCCTTAAGTAGGAACTGCCATTTGCCTGCAAGTCTCTAATAAAAGACTTCTTGCTTTCCTGTTAAGATAAATGTAGCCTCACATGCTGTATGTGCTGAAGGTAGATACATTATAATTCTGTATATCCTAAATACATTTTAGAAAGAACATAATAACCTTTTTCAAAAAATACTCAAAGGCATATTTCCTCTCATCTTTCTTATGATCTATACTGTATACTCCAGTACCATAATTTTAAGCCTTGTCCTACTTCTAATGTGAGCACTTACAGAAAAGGTTATTGCAACATATTTCTTCTGTAAATGTTTGTGTTATTCAGTACCAAATGTAAACTATTGAAACACAGCTATAGGCATTGTTGTAGCTATAGATTAGTTGCACCTTCAGAGATTTTCAGATCTCAGAATAGGAAGTTGTTATACAATATTATAAACTATTATTACTGCAGTAATTTACATTAAAGAAGACATACTGTGATAGTTTAAAAGGCTGTCTAGCTCGGTATTCAACCTCCAATAGATGTTTAAAGATGAGTAACAGTGCAAATATATGGCTATACTTTCTTTATACATAATCTGTGATTTCCGGTTTTGAGATTCAAGCTGACTTGAGATGGAGGTGGTATTTCTGAAAGGTTGTGGTAGATTTTTATTCTGTGAATTCATTTAATTGTATTTTGAACCTGTGCAAACATTTTGCATTACACCCTACTGAAGCAGTAAGTTTAAAATCTACATAGTAGGTAAAATATTTTGAGCTTGCTGCTTAATGCTGTAAATTGGCACTTCCTTTACTGACAAATTTTTGTGTTTCGCTGAGCTATTTAACAATGTCTGGTTCCCATTCCCAGAGGCATGCCTACTTATATAGACTGTTGTCATATAACTATTCAATTGTTACTTTTAGTAACATAGCCTAATTTATGTATTTCATTTAAAGTGCCATTTCATACTTTTGATCATTAAATGTCATTAAAGATTTTTTTTGTGAATGCATTAGGTTTATTTGGAAAGTCTTATAGAATTTAGCCTATTTCTATATGGTTTTTCCTCAGTAATTCAGAATTCAAAAAATCTAAAAAATTGGCTATATAATGGAGAATTTATCATCTCTGAAGGTAGCTGTTGTGCCTCCTTAGACATGTATCAGTTGACTTTGCAACTGACAGCAAGATTTAACTTTTTTATTGCTTGTAAAAGAAGTAGAACAGCTTCACAAGAAATAGAATCATAGAATAGTTAGGGTTGGAAAGGACCTTAAGATCATCTAGTTCCAACCACAGTACTTTCTTTAAAGATTTCCTGCTGGTTTATTTATTTTTTTTTTACATAAAATAACTCTTAAACTTAATATATTTAAAAAAATTTGATTCTTTAAGAGGTTTAACACTTGGTATAAGACAATTTTGATCTTTCTGGACAGTCTTTTTATCCAGATAATATTAATACATCATCCTTCCATGTTGCAACATTTTTTCCTTTTCTATTTGTATTTTTCTTTAAAGATTAATGGTGATTTTTTATGTAATTTTTTTTTTTCCACTGTGAGAGTAAATACGGTGTGTGTGGTGGAAGAGCTGTTTAGATTTAGGGTTTTTTGGGATGGCTAAACTGTTCTACTAGAAAGAATACATTTGGCTGTCTATATAGTATAAGACTGTATAATTTCTTTTCAGAACTGCTTTTCTGAAGAGGAGCCAAACAGTTTAAAGGATTTCATTTTCACTGTTAGAAGTGGAATACATTAGCTATATTGAGACAGTTTTGACTTCATAACCATTGTAAGCAACAGCATCAGAGATTGTTGGGAACTTTATACAATTAGCCATTGTCTGGGGTGTTTCTTTGAATGTAAATACTACCATCTATCTCCAAAGAGATACTTTGTTACTTACTAAGTCAGTGATAATAAAGCATACTTGATGTATCAGTTAATAAAATTAAAACATGAAAAAAAAAACCCGCTTCAGTAGTTTTCCTACCACTGAAGGTAGGAAAGGGAGAAAGAACAGAAATAACCTGCTTCATTCTTATGTGCAAAGACTAAACTAATTGTTTGACTATATCTGTAGTATACTGGACAGGTGTTTGCCTAGACTGTTGTAAAAATCTCTGAAAAAGGGGATTCCATTGTTCACTTAAGGCAATACCTGCCAGTGTTTTCCACACATTTCCATCTGAAAGAGTCCAACATAACCCGAAATTTTGTCTGCTAGAGTTTAAGTCCATCCTTTCTCTTCTAAATTGTGTACAGTGGATTTCTGCTTCTCTAGTAACTTTATGTGTATTCACAAATTATTGCATTCTGCTTCAGTTACTCCCTCTCCCCACTTTTGGTAAAACAATTACATAGTTTCAGTCTTTCTGTGTTCTCTCCTTTATTCCCTAATAAACTCTCTTAGTTGATCTGTGTCTTTCTTGAAGTTTGGTGCCAAATACTGGTTTATATATGAGGTGAGACTACTGGAACTGAATAGAAATGAAAAAATCAGTCTACCTGCTTAAGATATAGCTCTCCTATTTATGCATCTTTGTTGTCGTTATATGCCGTTTCTTTTCTGCAGAATTTCCATCTATCCAGTTTTCTGTCTAGCACTTGTGGAATGAATTATTCTTAATTAATTGTAGTCCACTGCACAGATCATTATTGTATTTCATACAATTTGTTTCAGATCATTACTTCAGTTGTTCAAGAGCTTAAATTATAGCCTTTTCATAACTTGAAGCCCATTCTTCTTTCCAGAATCAATTCTTTAACCTGCTTGATATTACCTCCAGATTGGACTAAGGTAGTTTCATGCCATTTTCCAAGTTTGACAAGAAAATATTGAGTAGTATACAATTGAGGACTTTGCAGTTTGATTTGCAGACAGCTGATGCTTAGGCTTACTACACTTTGTGCTCCACCTGATAGTACATTTTTCCTGACTAACCAGGAGAACAATTCATTATTGAACCTAGTTTAAAATGATATCAGAAGTAGTTAACCTTAAAAAGTTTAAAACAAAAATGTCAAAATGATGATTTATTAAAAATACCAATATTGTGTGCTGAGAGTGAGTCTGAGTTCTATTAATTAAAAAAAAAAAGATGGAAAGATTATTGAATTTTATAGTTTCTAATTATGCTCAGTAAAATGGTGGATTTATATTAGAAAGGATAACCTTTTAGGAAGAAATAGCTTTTAAAAATGTATTTTGTTGAAGGAGTTGGTTTTGCAGTGACTACATTAAATATTTTGAAATAACTGCAAGCAATTAACCAAGGAGTGGGGATAAAATTAATGTCTTCTACTGCAGATATTTGTAAAATTAGAGGCCTGAACTTATTAAAATTAATACTGTCCAATTTAGATGTTGAGGCTGGAATGTACTGTGTTCTGTTCCTGACATAGGTAACAGGGAGATATTATATGTCAGTCAGACTTCATGTTCGGTACCTGTCCCTCCAGAATTATTGAGGAACCTTCCAGTTTGAATTTTCTGCTTGAAAAAGAGTTGTTTCAGTTAATAGGAAAAAAAAATCTGACACAGTGGATTATTTTTTTTTTTTGTTACAAACTTGTAAATGGGTGTTATAATTTTAATTTGAAAACTTACAGAAAATTAAATACTCATTCTAATTCTTTAAATAGTGGGTTTTGATATATTTTTAAATGAACATACATTTAATACTTTTTTCACTGTTTAAGAACAATGTAATTATAAATTAATATATGAGAAAATGTATTTTATATAATTATTTGTTTTTAGAAAATTTCAATCTATCCTTTTTATACCTTGAACAAGGTTTGGTGTGTGTGTATGGGAAGGTGTTACACCTGTTTAGATTCAAGTTCTTAACTGTTGTGAAAGCCATCCTATTGAGTGTAATTGCATGTATAAACAGAGACTGGTGGGAAGAGACTGAATAGTGTGATGAGGCAGAACACTGCAGATAGATAGAGGTGTAGACAGCAACAGCCAGCAGCTTTTAAGCTCATTGACTTGCTGATCTTTTATTTAAAATAATATTTGAAGTCACTCTTCAGCATGAATAGGAAAAAATATGGGATTTTGGACCTTATCACACATTGAAGAAGTGGGAAAATAATTATTAATGTCACAGAGTTAAGCTCAGATGAATTTAAGTGCTTTTGTTGGTAAGCTAGTTCAACATCTGCTCCTATTCTTTCTTACTAGAACTGTATTAAAATGCTGAAGAATCTGCAAATAGTTGATGTGAACTGACAGACATTTAGGTTTTTCAGATGCTGAGGAATCTGTATTCTATACATGAACAAAAGAATCATAAAAGGCAGATTTTTCTTTAGAATATGGTACATAGGTTTGTTGCAGTTTGGTTTTTTTATTAGTTATTAATATTTAGTTATTTTGTCACTTAATTTTTGATACACTCTTCTTTTCACTGCAGCAGGATTTATTGTATGAGTTGAAATACTTACAAGCAGGTGCTAGTGATTATTTTGTAACAATAATGTTAAATCTCCAGTGCTTTGTAAGTTAGAATAAACATCATCATTCCTACATTATTGTACATGAGCATGAAATCAAAAAAATAAGCCTGAACTGACTGCTACTAAAAGCACTAGATTGTAAAGTTGGTTCAGGTTTATATCATTTTTCTTGATAGCACACCGAATCCTTCTGAGGTATTTTGTTTGCTGCTCATGCTACATAGAAGCATCTTTCCTTACAGAATATGTGTTTTTTAATGAATGTCTACTTTCTTTGTGTCATGTCATAAGAAGTTCTATACAGAATTGTCTTCTGGATAATTCTTTTTAACCTGTACTTCAAATGCAGTTTTGGATCACTAATGGAAGACTTCATTCCTCTGTAACTTTTTTTCTTCTTTCTAAATCAGCAAAAGATAATCCTGAAGTGAGGAATCAAGTAATTCCTCACAAAGTACTTGGTAATAAAGAATACTTTTGGTTCTGATTTTCTGTAAAGAAAACTTTTTTTCCCCCAAATAATTTATAATTAAATTGGTTTAGGGAATTTCTCTCCAAATAGCATAAATGCACCAAACCTGGAAGATCCTTGTACACAAGGGAGATAAGTGATCCACACAACAGTTAATTGGTGTAGATACAGCTCTGTGCTGCACTATGCATACCTGTTGGCTACAGGACAAATTTAGCAATCTAATTGTAAGAGAGAAGTCTGTAGGCAACTCCGACTTAATACCAGTGGTTATGCCAATGTTATGCCTTTATCTTTAAAATTAAACTGTGATGTCAAGGATGTTCTCACATGAACATCCTTTTTGTCTGGTGGTAAAACTTAGTGGAATTGGTTTATGTAAAATAATCCTGTAAGAGCTAACCCTTCCACAGACTTCATCTGTATAGTGTGCTGATTCCTGACTGAAGGTCAGTTCCAGTGACTGAGGGGTTACAAGCTTATTTATAACCACTTTTTCCTCATAGCATTAGGTCCAATAAGTGGCAGTGACACTTCATGAAGTCTGAGTATCTTTTTTAGCGGGATCATGACCCATCATTTTCTGGTGCAAAGCATATGCACATCAAAATTTTACTTCTGGGTATTCATGAACAATATTTGAAAATTCTGTAAGAATTTCCCTCTTCTGTGACATACCGTCTTAGTTTGATAAGATTCTATCATGTGCTAGATAGCTTGTTTTATGAAAGCAAGTGCTTAAAAATTATCTTCCTGGAATTAATTTTTATTTGAGTTTACAATTTGATATATTTCTGTTAATATAGGATTCCATCTGAATGCAATTCTTTTTAAATGATTTGTCCCATGGTTATTTTATTTCTTCTGTTTGGTTCTTGAATATTTTTTATCTTAAATTTAGTCTGAAGCATAATATTCACAGGAGAATAAAAAAATTACACAGAACAATTTTGCAAGCTTACAAGTAACATATTTGGTATAAATGAGGAGTTCTGCAACCAAATTTGTACCTATAGCTGGTAAAAGATACTTGAAATTCTGATTTAACTGTACATCTTGGGAGATCAGTTGATGTTGCTTGAGTTGATGTTGATAAATTATAATCTGGCATTAGCAGCATCATTTCTAGCAACAGTTTCCCTGTCTTTAATTACAATTTTTGCAATCAAAGTTGATATCAAAAGTAAGTGGGTAAGGGCAATTGAGGAGATATAAACTCAAGTAAAATAAGTGCTAGTAGTAAACCATTTCGAAGATTCAGTGTCTTCAAAGCTACGTGGAATGGTTGCCACTTTTTCAGTTTAAAATCAGTTGGTTTTTTTTCTTTTTTTTTTCTCTGGTTTCAATATATTTTGGATTTGTGTCCTGGCTTCTGGGCAACAACTTGCTTGGGTACATCAGCCTGGCTGATGTCTGAAAGTACTTAAGAGCGTATAAGGTTACCTTAAGAAATTTAATAACTTTCAATTTACAGCAGCCTACTTTCTTAGTCAGTGTGGTTTTGAAAGTTGTTGTTTGTAGGCCATATAGCATACCCCAAAATAGTTTTAAGTTGAAAATCCTTAGTAACACTGATTGAAGTGTTGCATCGAAGGCATAGTGTCATCTAATTTGTAAAGAGCAAGGTTTAGCATTCTTCAGTATCCAAATGCATAAAGAATTTATCCCTTTCTCTTTCTTGTACTTTCATTTTGGTTTTGCATTCTTTCTGTATAGGTAGAGGCCTTTAAAATGTACAGGATTTGTGTCACTGCTTACATGTGCTGGATCTTGTAGAATGAAGCTCTTAACAAGGACTTGTAATAAGGATCTGAAATGTGTAACCTGATGAAATGCTTTATGCTTCCATTCTTTTGAATTACTTGTATGTCAATTAGAGATGTTTCTAAATTCTTCCTTTGCTAATGAAGATAGTGGACTGTTCTGAAGACTGTTACATTGCTATGATAATAGTTCAGTTTTACAAGCATTGTTTATCTTTTAATGGTAGCAATTTTGGAAGAAAAGAGAATTCTTTTTATTATTACATTATGTATTTATAATTTGTAGAAGATTTTTGATTATCTCAGATTCTGTAACATACAGCTTTGCTTTTTTTTGGTTTGTTTTTTCTTTTTTTTTTTTTGATATAGGAAGCTTCAGACTTGGTAAACAATGCACTCTCTGAATATATAGTGAAATAAAACATATAATTTTTTTCTATATGAACAAGCATGATCCCAGTCTATCTGAAAAACCTTGTCAGTGGCTGAAGTCCAAAGGGTTCCCTAAATTTGCGAGCTTGGACCTGAGACAGTAATAAAACCAAAGGAAATTGAACAATAAGTACGTTTGCAATAGTAATTGGAAGAAAATTGCAAATAACATGAGAGAAGATATGACTCAGCATCTGAATATTTGTGACAAGATTGCTGTCCTTAAAAAAGGATCAGCTTCTATGTGCTCATGCTTCACAGAGTGCATATTATCTAGAGAGCAAAGTACTGGGTAAATTGGTATAGACAGTGATTTAAAACATTGAGTTGTTGGTATGTCACTAACTGTTTTTAGAGAATACCTAAGGTTGTAATTTTTCAAATGACTGTATTCTTCCTATAGTTTGATATGATGCTTAAGAACACAAGTCTGTTGTCTAAATGCCATGTTAAATATTTAAGATACAGAATGCTTTAAATAAGAAATACTAAGAAATAAACTCTATTTACTTTCTCAATAAGTTTTATTTTAAATAAAAACAATAGAAATATAAAAAATAATCTAACCTTCGGAGGCATAGGCTTTTGCAACACAATTGTAGAAGTATTGATTTATGCTTCAGGAACTGACCTGTTAGCTTTCATTTGTATTGCATTTGTGACAAATAATTTAATGTGTCCTTAAAGTAAATCAAGAACCTTTTTCTTCTTATGGGCTTAAACATTGCAACTTTAAAGGATTCATGTATATTTTTGTGATTTTCAGAAGGCCTTCAAATATTATACCTATAAATATAATTTACATGTTTAGGTTTCCTCATCTGTGAGGTTTGGGTTACCTGCTTTCTCCTCCCTTGTGATAACTCTTGTATGTTGCATCAGAGTGTATGATTAATACTTCCAATATTCTAGGTGAGATTTTTCATGTTTTCAACAATGGCTCTGGAAAAAAAATTATGCCTGGGAAGTTCTACCTGTGAATGGATGTTTCCTTTTTCTATTCTTTCCTCTACTCAGTCATTTCATATTGTCATCATATCTACCTGGAATAAAATTAAGTATCCCATGGGAGAAGAGTCTAATTCACCTTTCTCTGCTTTTAAATCAGGTGAAATACCACCAATGAGATGGATAGTAAATTTTGACCGAGATCTTCTAGATAGCCTAGTATTAGCAGCACAGCTGGCAGCTTATTGTCCATATTTGGTAAGGACTTTTCTTAATATTGTGCAATTTTTATACAATTTATAAATGTAAGTGGGTTTATCCAGGCCTGATTTTCGTTTGGAACGGTTTGCATGTGTGTTTTTTAAAAAGAAGGAAACAACAACTCCTAGAAATTCTAGTGGTTATTTCAGTGTTGATTTTTTAAAATTTAGTTCAAAATTTAGGTTTTATGGGTTGTTGAAAGACTGAAAATGCAAACATAGTGATTTTGCCGAGTAAAAGATTAAGCGTTTGGTTTCTCTGTCTTCTCTAGATTGCTACTCACTTCGTAAGGATGTATACTAAGCCAAGAACTCCTGAACAGTTTCTGCACAACTCTTTGATACTTATGGATGCTATGCAGGCTATCAGTCTGGCTATAGACATAAAGGTAAATGATTTTGTACTACCAGTTCTTATATACTTTTTTTTCCCCTTCACTTCTATGATAGTAATATTGTATATGAAATTAAGGTGATATTTTAGCAAAATAGTTTTGTTTCATGATGTGCTACTGTATCACAGAATCACAGAATCCTAAGGGTCGTAAGGAACCTTGAAAGATCATCTAGTCCAACCCCCCTGCAAGAGCAGGGTAGCCTAGATTACATCACACAGAAACTTGTCTAGGCAGGCCTTGAATATCCAATGTAGGAGACTCCACAAGCCCCCTGGGCAACCTGTTCCAGTGCTCTGTCACTCTCACAGTAAAGAAGTTTCTCCTGATATTGATGGAAATCAAAATATTACTTCATATAAATGCACTTAGTTATAAGCAATTTCCAGAATTCCTTGCTTTGTAGAATCTTATATACACAACTAGCTGAACAGTATGATTAATTCAGTTCAGATTCTAGCATCATCAATCACACAATGAAAACATGAGTGGAATTTATTATTAACATTCCAGGACTATTTAAACAAAATGTATTTAAGAACAAATATCATGCACTTAAACTTGAAAAGGAGTGGTAAAAAAGTCTATGACTGTCTGGTGACACTTTTGTGCATCTATCTAAAGATGAAGATCCATGAAGGTTTGAGGCACACAGAAGTCTGTAGCTTTAGACTGCTGGTGAGAGTAACACTGTAAGCTGTCAGCTTCTGACATCCCACTTTAGGAATGATATGATGTTGTTAATATTAACTTGTTAAATCTAGGATCTATTTAGAATCATTTTTATATGTTTAATAACATGCTTTACGTCTTTGTTCTTTTTCATTAGCCTAGAGCTCCAAATTTTCTCTATATGGTGCCTTTTACACGTTAGACATTATTTCTTTGTTGGTTTTGTTGCTCCTAAACTCACTTTTCTTCTGCTTCCAATCGGCCCCTCTTTAACTGACCTTTTGTGAGTTATTTATAGCTGTGGGTTCTGGCATTAGCACACAAAGATAAAAGTAAAACCAAATAGTCGAAGAGGCCTGATCAGGTAAAAAAGTTGCTGTCACTGCTGAACCAAATAAAGCAAAACTCCACAAACTGATCAACATGCCTTCAGATAGAGGAAAGCTTGTCAAACCCCAGTTCTGAGATCCTACAAATTCAGTATAATTGTTATGGCCAGGTAATAGTAATGGCAGGGCTATATTACAAAGTTATATGCTCACAGTGATTCATACTCATTTTCTACTTATTGGTTGCATGTGTTAGTGGGCTATTAGCTTTTCAAAATAGATTCCTTCTTATTTTTCTTTTCTTTTTTGATTGCTCTGTCATGAAAAATCCTGTCCTTACCAAAATTAGTAAAAACTCTTTAAGATCACATTGTTCCCTGAAGAACTTGCAAAGTGATGCTGCTTCCATCACAACCAAAGTGAACGTCAGGGACTGTGACAGGCTGGGTTTGGTGTAGGATTTAAGGACTGTCTAGAAGACCAGAAGGTACAGTAGAATAGACATAGTATTTATTGGTATGTGAGGAAACTTTCCAAAGGAATTAATAGTATTAGGAATCAGAGGTAGAGGTGTAGTGTGAATGAAGTAGTATGAAAGAAATCTCAATTACAACTTTTTTTTTTTTTCATATCCATTTGATTGTGATATGATTATAGGGAAAATTAACCCCTCTATTTCCAGTTGTATTGGTTACTGTCCTGCTACCACATTGTGATACAGATATGCAGTTATAAATGGCTTTACTATGGCAGGCTAAACCAAGAAAATCCACTGTTTTGCATACTTGTGAATGACAGGAAGCATAAAAAGATAATCTAGGTAAAACTGTTAGAATGAAAGCATATTTTGCATCAGAGGCTAGATGTCAGATACACAAAAGTAGTTATCCACATTAAAGATGGAAGCAGAACTCCAGGATATTCTGTTTAATACAGTTTGTGTGTTTTAAGACTACATCATCTAAAATGCTACAATGTTATTCAGCACATTTTTGAGGTATTGGTGGTTTTTATAGATGGTAAAGTTCATCTCTGTACAGAATAGGAATTTAAATCTATATAATCTATTAACACCGAAAAAAGGAAGAGATCTTGGATCTTTGAGGTCTGTATTTTAATTCTAGCTAAGGCATATTCTACAACAAAATACTAGGGAAAGTCAAATGAAAAAAAAAATAGAGAAGGTGGAGGGTACTTTTTAAATAGATTTATTGTAATTCATATATGCTTTTCAAAGACTACTGTAGAAATTTCATCAGATTCTTCAGCAATAAACCCAGCAAAATACATGAATCCTGTTGCTAATTTAGGATTTTTCTGATAGTCTTGTCTCTTAAATTTAGCAGTCTAAAATAGTCCAACAAGACTGGCAAAGTTTTTGATTATGAGGCAGTCACTGCTTCTGAACTTTCAAGACAGCTTTGGAGTAATTAATACAAGGATGGTGGTGACAGCACAGGCTGAGACACATGATAGGTCTGGAATAGATGGCACTTTCAATCCTTTAAAAAATCTAAGCTTCTACAGTAATAAAGAAGTTTAACTGGAAGACTTCAGCTGCAAGTTTTAAATGATACCTCTAACAGAATTCAGGGCTTTAAAATTCTTTTAAGGATTAAGGTATAGGCTTAAGATGGAGTACTTTAGGGAAGAAATTGTTTGTTTCCTCTTTCTAATCATGATTGACAGTTCAGCCCTGGGGCGTTAATGGTGTCTTTCTGTGTATTTTTAATTTGTGTTTGATATTTTTAAGTTTGAAATGCTTTGATTTGAGGAAGACCTGACTGAAAGCCCCCTGAAAAATATCACAAGATAACATAGTGGATAACAGTGATATGGAAGGAATGTACGTGACAAGGATAGACTGCAGTGATTCGGTATAGAGCATAGAGGAATTCAATTTGCTACTGATTTAAAATTGGGGCCAATAATACCGACATTTATATTTGGGATGAACTAAAAGGGAGGATATTTTCAAACAGGCTATAGAAAATGTTGTGAGTAAAGTCAGAAAGTGTTAATAAACTAAAAATGAATGTGGCTGTTTTGTTGAAATGGAGAGAGGAATTCAGCATTGTTGTGGAGTAGGAAGCAGTGAAACTGGGCAATAACACAGCCACATGAGTAAGAAAAGAGGGGTAGATGGCAACCCCAAGACTTGAGTCTGAAATGAAGGAGAGAAAAAAGATGCTGTCAGCAGCCAGTGGAGAAGAAAGAAATGCAGCAACATAGAATTTTTTTTAGTTTCCTGTATATGGAAGGATTTTTCCTTGAGGAAGTCTACAGATTGTTGTATGACCTTAGAAAGCTAATTTCCTGGCTGTCAGTTAATGCTTTAGTCATACTGTCATTGTAGTCATTTGTGAAGATGATTAACACTTTTATGTCTTCAGTTTCTTGCATTTTAATAAGGAGCTGTTAGTTTGGTAAATATGGCAGGTTCTTGATAAAACTAAGGAAAAAGATTTCTTTCTTATTTCTTAGTTATTTGAATAAAATTTATATGATACTGCAAATACACAGATAGAACTCTACATCTGTCTGTCCACCAGTCTATAAGCTAAATGCAAATACCTTGGTTTGCCTGAGATAGAAATCTAATATTGTTGTGTTCTTAAATTCAGAAAATAGAAGAGGAAAAAAAAAAAAAATCACTTTTATTTGTTAGAGTAGCAATTGTCTTCTCATACATATCTTCCTAGGGTATCCTGAAAAAAACACTTGAGAAAGTTTTAAAGGACTGAATCTTCCTATGCATTCTTATAAAAGTGAATGCAACAAATACTTGCTTTGATCTCTAAGCTTGATAAATAAGGTCATTAGATAAAGAACATTTGTCTGGAGTTCAGCTCAACTGATAATGTGCAAACCATCTGATATTGTCCCACACAACATCCTTGTCTCTAAAAAGGAGAGACATTGATTTCACAGGTGAAACACTCAAGGGATAAAGAACTAGCTGGATGCTCACATTCAGAGTTGTAGCCAGTTGCTTGGTGGACACCAGTGGTGAATGGTGTTCCTCAGGGGTTCATGTAGGGTCTAGTGTTGTCTTTGTTGGGGACATGGACAGTGGTATTGAGTGCACCCCCAGCAAGCTGGCAGTGACACTAGGCTGAGTGGTGTGGTTGATCCTCTAGAAAGAAGGGATGCCATCCAGAGGGACCCAAACAGGCTTGAGAGGTGGGCCAATGCAAACTTCATGAAGTTCAACAAGGCTGATGCAAGGTCCTGCACGTGGGTCAGGGCAATCACAAACATAAATTTGAAGAATTCTCCTACCCTGTGGAGAAAGAATTGTGGGTACTGATGGATGAAAAACTGAACCCCATAAACCTGTTATGGAAATCAAAGAAAAGGAATTGTATGTTTCAAAATCAGTGGTGCTTTTTATTTCCATCGGAGTGGCTGAAAATTACTTGGACCAGATAAAGGTCTCACCTGGGGTATATCTAAAGAGAAACTGGATACGCATGGCATAGACAAAGTCTTTTAAAAAGGATATTCATATGTGTATTCATTAGCAACATATTAAAATATAGACTTTTAATCTTTATTTAGACACCAAAATGACTACTGGGTCTTTTATCCAGACTTGCTGACTGTTCTATCCTTACATTGACTTCCAGCTTATTGAAAACTTGGCTACTGCACTTGCATAAGCAAAGCCTATATAAACCTAGGAACCATATTTTGTTCACATACAACCTTGTTTCCTATATGCTTACCTTTTAAGTTCAATGTTTAAGCCTGACCAATCTGGAAATAACTAATGAAGATTAACTATATGGTTTTATGTTTCTGAAATTTAATATAGTATTTTTATTACCTTCTGTTTATTTAATAGTTTTGCCATAATTTTCAATGGTCATTTGCAATTGTTGGTTTAAATTTGTTACCTATGTAACATTTCATGGCCACTGATTCCAAGCATTTTCTATTTTCCAGTTTTCTGTGGCCTGCTAGTAGCTGTTCTTTGGCACAGGATGTCTATTTTCATCATTGATTTGCAGTGGGGAAAGACTTCTTGCATGATTTTTGCATCTGCTTTGTTACATTATTCAAGTAATAATTACATGTTCAGAAAAACAGAGTGTTATTGCCACAAGAAGTGGCAATAAAGTTTTTCTCTCTTCTATCTGTCAGAACTTTGGCTTATAGTTACTGTGATTATTTCAGATTTAAATCACCCTTATTTTCTTTCTCCAGCTAGATAGATTAATATTTTTTTATAATACATTCTATTCTAATATCAATCCACTACACTGCTATGCTGATAAAACTGAACTGCCAGCATTCTCTAAATATCATGGTGTGACTTAGATGGAGCTAGTGCCATTTATTTTCTGCATTCAGTGATAAACCTATTTTCATAGAATTAAGAACCATTACTTGTAAGCAGTTACAAACTGTAGTACCAGCAATACTAAACACCAGACTTTAATAATATACAAGTGACTGAAAACATGGAGAGTTGTTTATGGAATTAACATCACAGAGCTGATGGTTTTATAAAAGTCAAATAACTTTCTTTTTGTAATAGAACTAATTTACCAGCCCTTGAAATTTTTGTCCATTTTATATTGTCCTAACTTGAAATGTTTAGCATTTGAAGCATAATAATTTATCCAGTTTCTTGGCTTCAGCATTTTATTTTTTAACAAAACAACATTAAAGCACAAATGAAAAGCTATCAAGCAAGCACTCAACTCTTACAAAGATGTGAGAGGCTTTTTCATATTTTGAAAAACTTTGTCATGGAAGAAGATGGCTCTACTAGGGTTTCAAATTTTTTGCCCTTCATTCCCTTTTTCCTCCCCAAATTATGTCAGAATGCAGCTTTTGTTACTGAAGAAAACCTTTGTCAGTTGCCAATCCATCAGTCATCAAGAAGCAGCTGTTTGAGAGTGGAGCTATTTGTACCTGTGGTTTGTGATGCATCATTTTTCTTTCTTAGCGTCTTAGGACTTAAATCTCAGCTACTTTTTATGGTCTTATGTTTCAGGCAATAGATTTCAGCTAATACTGCATTTTAATAACCTTGAAGAAGAAAGTGCAACGAGCAATTTCTAATTAAAACAAATTAATAAACTGTTAATGACAGGCTTATTTCTATATATAAACAATAAAATAGGGAAGAATTTAAAATTATGACAGAGAGGTGTTCAACAGTAATAAATAAATTTTTAAGCCACTAATTTCCAGAAGCTGAAAATTATGTCAATTTAAAGACCTCTTTATATTTGCCCAATTTCCTTTATTGTTTTCTCAAGCAACTGCTCTGTTGGTAGAGGCAGAATGATGGGATACTGAGCCTCTGATATTAAATGGATGTCAATAGCATTTAGATCTTGTGGATGCTTGTTCAATATCATTACAGCTGCTTTTGTATTCTAACAAGGGACATTCATGAAGCTGTTTTTTAGCTATAGCTGCAGAAGGAACTAGGGGAACAAGGTCCTTTCTGCAAAATCTGAAGATAGACTGACTGTTGAGTTCTGTCCTTTGGATTGTATGTTTACTTTTTCATAGGTTCTTCCGTTGCATCTTGAGCTTTTACTAATTAGGAAGTTGAATACACTGGTTTGTAGATGTGCTGCAATGTATGCTCTAGTATAAATCTTTTACTTGGAAATAAAAGTTAACTCAGATAGTTAAGATTGTAGATATGTCTATGCATCTCTTTTGCTGCACTAAAGATGGTCTATGGGAGGCCAAAAAGCTTTCTCCTTTTTCAGCCCATGTGGCTAAGAAATGTGATGTCTTTTCCCAAGCTCTTATTAACATTTGGGTTACAGTGTAACTGCAGTTATCCAAAAATTTCTGATAATGAGAATGAAATTTTTGCTTTTGTTTCAAGGTTCCTAGTGAGAATCCATGTAGGACTAGTTCTTCCCATGGGGTTACTTTATTTAGCTATTTTAGTCTTACGATCTCCCACTGATTTTATTTTTTTTATTTTTATTGGTAGAATTGTCTGTTCTTTGAAATGACAAAAAAAAGAATTGCTAAGTGATTATCAATTTCTTTTTATAGTCCTTGAGAAATATACACAGAAAAGAAAGAAAAACATAACTTTAAATCATATTTGTAGAGTTAACCATAGTTTAGGAACACTTATTTAAGTCATATTTTTTTCAGATGTTTCAGGAATCTGGATATTTATTCTCCATTTTATCTTCTTAATACTGAAGAGGAAAGTATAATATGTACAAAAATTTTACTGGATTAAGAAAATTGCTACATTTTCTGCTTATAATCTAAGCATTTTTTCCATTCAGCAGAATGCAGAATTGGCTCATCTAGAAGCAGACGTATACAAAGGTGAAATATTAACTAATGCAAATAATATTGCTATATAGACTCATATCAGTGAGCAGGTGACTGACTAAATTGCTCTGTTTAATTTATCCTACTGTTTTAGAAATAATAAGCGTTCCCTTTATTAATCTGCTGGAGAGTATTGAGGTTCTGTAATAGATGGTTCATTATGAAAATTGCCTCATAAGACTCAATTAAAAAAAGATTTGAAGCAGTTTTTTCCTCTAAAGCTCCATTTAGGCAATAAACATAATCTCATGTTGAGGACAAGAATATAGTTGGTCATAAAAATAAAATATTGTGGGCTGGAAATGTTGTCCTGTGAAAACTTCGTATAATGTAGTTTGTAGAAGAAATATTAATATATAGGAATATCTGTTATTCTCAGAGATCCCTGGAAATTTTTGTAGTATTCATCATAAATATTCAAATGAGTCTTTACTGACAAAGTAAGACAAGAAAATTAGCTGATACAACTTTATCCTCATAATTTTAAGAGGTTTTGGTCCTGAAAAGGTACAGCAGTAAGAAAATATACCCATGAACATGATGTATTTTTAATCTATAGAGAGAACTTTTTTGTGAAATATTTTAAAAACTTTTTTTCTTTTTATAAAATTGTTTGTGACAAAAACCTGGGCTTCTTATTCAAGATTGATTAGTTAACATCACATTTAATTGGATGTACTGCCTTTATTTACTTGATTTTTTTTTTTATAAATCTAACTTAATCAAAAGTATCACATTACCATTTTTATTGCATTTTTACCTTACCCAGAAAAGATATCCAAGGCTTCCACTGGAGTATCACATTCTCTCTCCATGCTACCACAGCTGGACTCATCTAGCAAATTTCAGTTAGAATTGCTCTATTCTCCTGAGGGATCTCACAGCATCACTGTACACTCTTCTACTATGAGTTTTTGCTTCATATCTAATAAGTTCAAGGCTCACAGATTTCTTGGGATATGTTACAAGGGTTTCTCTATAAAGGACTGCTTGAGGGAAGTATGTGCACACAGAGAAGCAGGAAAATTGTGTACTGGGTTTATCGATAGCTTGCTAGCCTTGAATCAGCAAATATTGTGCTTACAATGCACACAAGAGTTTTTTGTACACATGGAAGATATATTTATGCAGCTGTCATTGATGTGACTATTGCTCATCTGAAGAGATCTATGTGCTGTTACCAACTCGTGATTTTCTGATGCACAATGTGGGCTAATGTGTCTGGGAGATGTTACTACTTGCAGTAGTTTTTGGAGGATGGATGAGGGTGAACACTGACAGCACACCGTTAATTCCATGCAACTCCTGATTTCCCTTTTTGCCTAAAAGCTACAAATGTTTTTCTAGATATTTTTTCCATTGATATGCCTGCCATGCACATGCTTATGAGACAGATTCAGATCCATATAGTATGCATGTTTCTAAATTCAACTGGTGGTGTAAATAAAACCTGGTGCAAATAAAGCTCTTTCAGATAAACAAAAAGGCATGCCATTTAAGATAGCTTTATTTAATTTTGCCTTTTTTTCCCTGTTCATTAGGATAGTGCAAAAATAATGTTGTCTTCCTACGTATGCTCGTACTACAAAAAAATGTAGCGTCATTTGAGACTTGTTTGTTCATTTCCTTAGAAATGGATGCAAAACTTTCAATAGTTGCTGACTAGAGAAAGCTTTTTCTTTATTGCTAAAGTATTCATATATGAATTATCTCATAGCAGTTGTTGAGTTTCTAGTGATTTAAAGAAACAAGTAGTAAGTTACTTTTAATAAGATGAAGTCTTGGGATTTGAAAGTGTCTTGTACCTATTTTTTGCTGTCTTAAATGATCCTGGATATCCGAAAGAAGTTGATTTTATATATATGCAATGCTTCTAAGTAATTTACAGGTCAGTATTAAAATAAAAAAGAAATGTGCTCAATCTGTTCTTTGAATGGTTTGTTGCAAAATTGTTATATGATGAAGGGGATTTAGAATAGTAATCATTTTCTAGGCATTAGGCAAAGGAGGGTCTTTTTCAAAATACTGCCATAGTGAATGACTGTTTTGTAAGGGATCCAAATAAAATGTCTTCAATGAAAAAAGCACCTTTTAATGAGATGACATGTGGCACTTTAATGAACTGGTTTGATGCTTATATCTGCTCCCAAGTATGTGTAGTTTTCAGAATGACTTCATATTTAATTCAGGAGAAAAGTTAACTGCAGTTGTAAAAGTATATTTAGTATATTATAGACAACTTCATTATAATACTCTATATTATATATTATAAAGTTGCTAATCAATAAGTTTTAAAAGGCTTACTTTAATTTTTTTGATTTAGGAGGTACAGAATCTTGTTTATTTAAATCTGTAGCCAGATCTTTCCTGCCTGTATTTTTGGGAAACTGCTTACATCATTAAGTCCCTTTACTGTTTGATCAGCTTTCTGAAAATTTTATGTTTTTGATGGAGAAGTTTCTACTTCTCTCTTTTCAGTGTCTTACCAGAATTGCTGAGTATACATACATAGATGTACTTGGGATAGTATTTTGCAGAGTAAACAAAAATATTTTAAAAGAGGTTTTTGTTTTTTTTTTTTAAAGATAATAAATACAAATGTTTTTCCAGTCAGTGAATTTTTCTTGCTTTTTCATTATGCTTCATTTTCATAAAAGGAACCTCTGTTTCTGCTGAACTGTAGGGGATAAAAGATGGTTTAAATTTTTATCCTAGGTTTTTTTTTTTACCAGAGCGTATCAGTGGTCTTCAAGAGTTAGCTTTTTTGTGCACTATTAAGATTCATATTCGTCTTAGCTGTATGCCTAATACAGTTATTAAAAGTTAGGTTGAAAATATTTGTGTAATAAGAATTACCATAACTGTTTGGGTTTCATCTTTACATCTTTAAACTGTACAAGTAAAATTTTAACAGTATGTCTGGTTATTTTTTCTTTCCAACATTAGGCCAGTGACATTTGTGATCCAAACCCAGTGATGATGCTTATTCTATGTGTCTACCTATATGAAAGTCTCCCTCACTACTTACCCAAGAATACTATAGAATTTACAGGTGCTCTCCATGCAACTGTTATTAAACAGGTACTAATACCACTGAATTTAGATTTCTATCAGTACAAGGCCAAAGCATTGTATGTACATCTGTTTTAATATTATGTTTATACTACAACAATGAATCAATGGATTTCATGTCATTTAACTACTAAATGTAAAACACGGAAGTATGCATCTTCTTTTTTAATCTCTTCAGGCTCTGGATACTGAATTCTGTTGCTGTTTTTTGCCTTTGCTTATAAACACAATAACAATCTACAAATCTAACAAATCTGAGGTAAAAGACAGAGAGGAGTAAGAGATTAACAGGCATAGGAGGGTAGTGTATACTGCAAAAAGAGTACCCAGAAAATCTGAGGTTAGATAGTCTATGAGAAGTCCATGCTCATTTAGAAGAAAAATTATCTACCTAAATATTTGAAGTACTTTCTTGTTTTGTAAAATCCTTAGTCTGTATTTTGGAACTTAGCTTCAGAAAACACCTTTTATACTTGAAAAATTGAGTAAAAGTAGGCTGATGTTGTTGTTGTGATAGGTGCGTCTGAAAAACCCAAGCCGTAAAACTTTGGTGTACAACGCTATTCTTGTTGGAAGAGATGCCAATGATTTCTCATTACCTAAAGGCAACACTGTCACCATTGCCCCTAAGTAAGTAATGTTTTGGGCTTCTTTTTTTTGTCACTAACAACTCTAGTACTATTGAAATATAAACTACTAATTTAATAGTGGTGGGACACTAGAAATGTCTTCAACTACAAACAGCAAAACTAGTTGATATAAAGATCAGGCTTTTTTTCCTAAATCTATAAGAAGTCCATAGTATTTTTTTCAGTGGGACATTTTCATTTTAGCTCAATAGATGGCTTTAACAACAGAATACAAACTTTCAGATCATTACAGGAGCAATCTGTGTCCAAAACATATTTTTATTGCAATGTGTATTGAAAGCTTTAATTTTCAGTTTGAATAAGCTATTTTTTTGTTGCCCAATTAAAGCTGAGCTATCTGCTCTGAACTTGATTCACATTTTTTTACATTAATGCATTGTGGAAGCATAAGCAGGTAAAACTTTTTTATTCTAAGATTTCAGTATTTGTTTCTCAATGGCTAGAAATTTAAGAGCCCATGACACAGGTTTTATAATCTTGTTAGACTGCTTCTTTTTGCCTCCAGCTTTTCTCCCCACAGAGATGGAAATTCTTGCATTTCTGAAAGCCATCTAAGGATTTTGGAGAGATTTAATTTTGGCAAAACACTAGATTGTTAAAGTTTTTGGTATCATAAATACTCATGGTATGTTGCCATCTTTTTTGTTCACTAATTATGCTTTTCTCTTTTTTTTTTTTTTTTTTTTTTTTTTTTTTTTTGTGTGTTTATGGTAATTTTGGTTATCCCCCTTTAAGCAGGGGGGAAAAGAATGGGAGTTATTTCGTGTGTCAGTTAAAAGTTTTTAAGTTTAGGCTGCATGTCTATTTAAGATACTCCTTTGCAGATAAAATAGATTAGAGATTGTCTAGGAAAGGAAAACACAGGTCAACCTTTCTATGAAAATAACCTGCAAAGAAGAAAAAAATCAAATATATATTGTCACATACCAGAATACTCAACATAAATACAGTGTACTTTAAGGATGATTAATATTTCAAATGACATGCAAAAGGGACAACAAGTAATGTTATATTGATTTGATTTCTGTTTTTGCTGCAATTACTTCAAATGAAAATTAACATAAAAATGTAGTCCTTGTAAATATCATGTTTCTCTGAACGATTGAAATCAACCACTGTTGTTTTTCACTTCACCTTTAAAAACACCCCAAAAAACCAAGGCACAAGTAAATGTGAAAAACCTTGTCACTGATCTGCTTGGCATTGCATATAGCAACAAACATTTGAAAAAGTACAATAGAAATAAAAGCCTTTGGAAATGCCAGTCATCCACTGGTGACTTCTGCAGAGTTTATCATAATCATAATCATAGAGTCACAAAATCTGCTAGGTTGGAAAAGACTTTTAAGATCATCAAATACCCTTACTTGTAGTCTTGGTCACTAAATGAAAAATAGGTACTTAATAGATTTCTTAATATTCTGATGGATGTGTTTGAGAATTCCAGTGTGGTGGTGGGAGTCTTGTAGGTGTTTTATATTAGTTCATAATCTCACAGGTGGGTTTGGAAGTGATAGTAACATGAATAACAAACTGACACAGTTGTAACTGACTATGTAGGCTTATTGCCATTAGTGCAAAATGGTAGAGGATTTGTAGGAGAGAATGTTCTGCTTTCTTTGGAAAGAATGCTTTCAGAGAAAGTCAGAGATAGCAGGTAGGCTTGTAAGAGACTTCTAGGAAAAAAAATAATACCTGTGGCCTAAATAAAAGTGAGGGAGAATTTTCAGTAGATTCAGCAAGACATTTGATGGTAATGACTATGATGTTTTTAGGAATAAGAGAAATAAGCACTTCACATTAAAGTTCTTTGTTCTACTTTTTGAAGTAAATAGTCCATAAATATGTGTTAAAAATCACTAAAATTTGGGAAAACCTACTTGCTGTACCAGAGAACATTTCTACATTGAAAGCTGGAGGTATATGTCAAAACTTTCTGAGTATCTGTAATGGTTCAGAAAACGTAAGGTCAGATAACTCTACATTCTTATTCCCCTGAATTGAAACTGTTCCTTATGAATTTATGAATATTATGTTTAAATATGGATATGCCTTCACCACTAGTTTATCCTTCACTGCAAGCTAGCTTGATTCTAGCCAGCTTTTTTTATCTCTGAAATAATAGGTCCTTTAGATAAACTAATAAAGACAAAGCAGTTAAAAATAGCAGCTCTTGCCTAGCAAAGGCCTGCTGTAGAGTTTCAGTCAATTTGTAAAGCTTGCTTTACCAAAGTGTCAGGGTAAAAGGTCAAGGGAAATATTAGCAGTTCAGAGAACACTCATGAGAGTTCAGGCAATTACAGCTGAAAAGAACTATAGTCTTGATAGGGAGGCTAAAGAAACTGAAACTTGTCAGTCTTCTGATTGTAGAGCTGGAAGACTTTTAGAGATGCATAGAGATGTGCCTGTAATTATGTGCCAAATTCCTATATTTAGAAGTAACTATAATTGGATTTGGGTTGACTGTGGGTCATTGTAATCACTAATGGGGAATAAGTGTGACTGAGTAATCCTGTTGGACCTGCTGTGTGAGCATGTTTGGCCTGGATGATTCTGTAGATGAAGGCCCATTCTGAAATAAAAACTGCATTTACTTTCTAGGAGAGATGAATTGCAGGAAACTGATAAGCTAAACAGATCAGAGAAAAAATTGAGAGGAAAGGCAAAGGGTAATGAAGAGGGGTTACTTATATTAGGAAGCAGTGGTGCAGCATTAAATAGAGATTTTAAAGTAACAGTAACAAAGTGATAGAAATATGTAGTATATTTCTATCTGTATTTTCAAAGAAGCATGACAATGCATTCTGTGTTCCACTACTAGCTGGAGAAATTCATAAATGGCTGTGGTGGGTTAAACTTGGCTGGCTACCAGACACTTATCTAGACACTCTCTTACTCCATCTTCTCCACAGAATGGGACATAAAAAAAATGCTAAAAAGGTTTGTGAGTTGCAAATGATGGGGACACTGCTTACCAGTGGCCATCACAGGAAAGCCAGGCTTGACTTAGGTGAAATTATTTTAATTTTCAATTAAAATAGACTTTTGTAGTAGGAAACAATGATAAAAATTAAAACATCACCTCATGTCTTCCCCACCCTTTCCTCCCAAACTGAACTTCACTCTTTTATTCCTGAGTCCTCTACCTTCTCTTCCTGCCATCCTTGCACAGGGTACAAGGATGAGCAAATGGCTTCAGCCACTTTGTAACAGTTCCTCTCTGTTTCTCCTTCCTCCTCATACTTTTCTCCTGCTCTGTGAGTCCTTCCATGGGCTGTAGTCCTTCAGGAAAAGTTTTGTTCTAGTATGAGTATCCATGGATCACAGTTACTTCAGGAAATGTTTAACTGCTCTGGCATGGGGCCCTCCATGGATTGCAGCATGGATGTTTGCTTCAGTGTAGTCCTCTCCGCATGCTACTACTTGCTCTGACAGCTGGAGCACTCTCCCTCTACCTTTCTGACCTTGATGTTCCCACTGCTGTTTCTTACTGTTTTTCCTCACTCTTCTGCCCTTCTGATGTTTTTGCCCTTAAATATGCTTTCACAGAGGTGCTACCAGCTTGGCTGATGGGTTCATCTGAATCCATTATGGCACCAGCCAGAACCATGAGTCATGCACAGGGCAGCTCCCCTTCTCTTCTCACAGAGGTTGCCTCTACAGCCCCCTACTAGCAAAACTTTTCCACCTATGCTCCATATCTGTCAAGAATGAATATTTTATATTAATTGGTCAAGATGAAACTGGCTTTAGTCCTAAGCAGTTGAACATCAGGGAAATCTTCCAGAGACTATACTGTCATTCTGCTCTGGTTTTTGGGATGCATCAGAACATTCTCAGTGTAGCTGAATGTCATCCTTGCACAGAATGTCATCCTTGCATAGAATGTAATTAATCTTTCATCTGAGATTCCCACTCTGCAGGACACTGCACTGTGATGTATCAATTTGCAGTTCACAACAATAATAGCATAAAGGTGTCTAAGCTGTCTTATGTGTAGACATGCATATAAGTTACTCAGTCTGGGTATCTGAACAAGAGAAGTGAGGAAAATTGCTTGACCAGTATTTAAAGTGCCTTTCTGGGAAAGGGACCTGTTTAAATGCAAACAATATAGAGCAAAACTTTTTATAAGAACAACAGCTTGAAGCTGAGTTGTACAAATTCAACCTGGAAGTAGCAAAAAAGATTTTCTCTTGAAGGGAAAAAAGCCTCTATCTGAATGACAAATTCTTTAACTGTTGGGGTTTTGGAACTCACAGGGCATTTAAAATAGTGCAGGAAATTACCTGACAAAGTAATTTGATCCAGCCTTCTGCCTCAGATATGGAGTGCTTTCTCAGAGAAATGCTTCTGCCAAATACTAGTTATCAGAAGCAATGGCTGGTTTGCACATAGTAGCCTGCAATGTAGAACTACTTTGGATTGTCTTATCTAGTGATTTCTGTTGGCTTTAAACTGTAAATCTGATCCCTCCTAACACCTTTTCATTTTTATTTTTATTTTTTTTTTTCCTACACTGCAGTACAACAAATAGAGAGAATTTGGTTTCTTGTTTTTTTGAAAGGTGTCACCAGCTGAGCTGATAAAGAAATTAACTCTGGCACCTACGGTATATCAACTGAAGTGGGTCTGGATGTAGTTACTTATAATAATATGAGAATGAGCAAGATTATAGAACAATTCCATGATCTGAATTTTCTTCACATTACATTGTCTACAGCACAGATGAATAAATGAAATAAGCAACTTTGTGTTTTCCCTGGTGTTGGCTTTGCCACAGAAGGCAACAGTTGACATTTCAAATAAGATTTCTCTGCTGTTGCATAAGCAAGAGGGCAAAGATCAGGCAGAGTGCTCCATACACTCCATTTCCCTGTCATTCTTATTTGTGACAAGAACAGACTCCTTAAAACTTGATCCCTAAAGTTGTTTTCATAGTGGATGTCTCAGGCAGTATACTTTCCTGTGAGCCTGCAGTCCCAGGATGCATTTTCCAGGATGTTTTGAATGGCAGGGTGACTTAGTAGCCTCAGACTCTGGGGGACTTAGTAACTCTTCGCTGTCAAAAATAATGTCTGGGGGCTCTGCAACAGGAATATGAATGCTGTAAAAATTTCCAGAATTTCATAACTGATTCTCAGAACTGACATCCTGAGACTTTTGGCCTTAGGAAGAACTTTGCCCAGTATCATACTCCTTTATCCTACGTGTTGAGCCTGTAAATCATACTGGATTAATTCTATTGTCTATAGTCATCCTTTCTGCAGTTAGGTGGGCTTATTCCAGTTCAGCTATATCCTTTTTTTGAGGATTTTTTCCCCGATTTTCCCTGCCTATGGCAGGGGGGTTGGAACTAGGTGATCTAAAGGTCCTTTCCAACCCTAACTATTCTATGACTCTGCAACAGGATACCTGGCTGTTTAACTTACAAAAACCTGTTCATGCGGGAGGATAAAGTAAATCAGTTGTTAATTTAGGGCAATACTGTAAGGAAAGAGAACTCCTGTGCTAGTGTGTGTGGGAAGAAAAATTAAGCTACATGTTGAGGTCATAAAAATCAATAAAGACTCAATTTTTTTTTTTTTCTATCTATAATTATTTTACTAGAATGTGTTCAGGTCCTTTTAGGTAGGAGATTGTTTCCAGAAGAAACAAATTGCTTATTTTCTAGCCTCTTTTCTTACAAAGAGTCTAAAATGTGCTTCTGAATTGATATTTCTGAGTCAAAATGTTGTGCCAAACTATTTAAACTATTATTATTGTATTATTTTGCTAGGAGACAAGCAGTTATAAATGTGGAATTCACTAGTCGCTTTCTATACCCTGCTGAAGCGATGTTGCTACTGGTCTCAAAGAATGTGGGTGGAATAGATGGTGCCACACTGACATTCTCTCTGAAATCTGAAGTCAACCATATTGAGCCTGCTGTAAGTTTATGTGTGAATGCTTAACACTGCCACAAAAATATTGTTCTTCTGTACCTTATATCAAACAAAAGTGAACTGAGGTGAAACCTATGAATTTTCAGGTTTCCAATATTAGCCTATGTACCTGTGGAGACAAGCCTGAGGAATACCTAAGATTCCTAAGGATATAAATCACACTTAGATCCTGAATAAATTTTAAAAATTTTGTTCTGATTGCTCTGAAAATAGATCTGCAGCCCTTTTGGAATACGAATACTTGTGGAAGTTCCATTGTGAAGGTGGTGATATGCTCCAACCTAGTTATTTCAGCTGTCAGATGTAGATGGAAAGCAAAATTTTGTTAGATGTTGTGAGGTTTATTTGTGACTTTAGACATTCTGTAGATTTAAGGTTTATCCCAGAAATAGTAAGAGAACAGATAAGCATGTGTTCCAGCATTTATTATCAAACATTTCTTGAGCAGGTGTGGATAGATCCTCTTCTGAACTTAGATGGTGTTTACACAATTATCTCTCTCTTTTTTCTTTCTTTTTTTTTCTTTTTTTTTCCACATGACTTTATCCTATAGCAAAAGACGCTGAAGTTAGAAAGAAAGATTGGGGCAAGAGAAAAAAATAGAGAGAATGTAACGATAAGAAGGAAAAAGGGTGATAGCTCAATACTTGCCCTTGTGCTATCATTTAGAAGAGTATTTAAATTGTGGTGAAGTTTAATGCATGTTTAAGAAGAAATTGGCTTCAAATGTTCTTTGCTGGCACCAAAACCTAGCAATTAAATTGTGTTAATTTTGTAGTCACCACTAGTCAAACACATAGTTCTATTCTTTGTAATGCTTTCCTGTTTATGTATTATTCATGAATATAGGTTTGTAACTTTTTCATATTGATGCAATTTTTTGTTCTCTTTTAGGATATATTGAAATGCAAATCCCCATGTTATGAGCTGAAGAAAGTTACCATAAATGTTACCAACCCCTTCAGTACTGATGGCATATTCAGGTAGATGATGCTGTAAATTCAAATCATTAATCATCATTCTGTTTTATCAAATCTTTTCCATAATTTTCTTCTTCTTCTTAAAAATGTAAAACCTTAAGGTTAAATTATAGGGATTTATATTACCAAAATTGTTACAATTCCACTATGAAGTGGAAGCTGTTGTAATGAAAAGATAAAAATAAGCCTTAATTGAAATTCATCTCAGTGTAAGCAATAAAGCTAGAGCTTTAATCAAATGGAGTTCATGAACCTTGCTTGTATTTTTATATTTGGCTGAGGTCCAGCAGAATTCCAAAGAGAAACAAACCATGTTAATTAATAGTCGGTTATTTTTCCCCAATCTGCTTTATCCTGCTGTTTTAAATTATTAAGCATGCAAAAGAAAAATATATGGTTTTGCCTTGGGGCTTGCAGCACTATCAGTTAATCTAATTTTTCATTTATATTCATCATAGATGTAACAAGTGCAGAGTTATAAATATTGTTTTACTTAATATAAAAGAGAGAGCGAGCTGTACCCCTTTAAATCTATGTATGTGATCTGGCCCCATATTTTGCCTTTAGTCTATAGAGTTAAGGATTGGTTCGTGTAATTGATTTATTTACAAGAGCCATTTCCAATAATATTTTTAGCTTATTTTACTGATCTGATTAATATATGTGTTGCATAAGCTGCAATTAAATTTATTTTGCCCTATAGAATGGGTTTGATATAGACATCTGTGACACGATTTTTTTCACTGCTCCAGTCATGTGCCCTGGCATAAGCCTTGTATGTGGGAATCTTATGAGTTTATCTAGCATCTGTCTTTTTTTTGAAGTTCTTGAGGTGGGCAACAAGGTTGTCTTTAATCAGTTCTATGATATGGATAACCGTCTTGGCCTAAATTGTGCAAAATGTTCTAAGTTACTAAATAAGAAAGAATTAAAACATTAATAAACTATGTTTTTTTAAAAAAAACTGTTAAAGTTTTTTTTTCAGTACTTTTAATATATCTCCAATTGAAAAATATAAGCTTACATGGCAAGCCTTTATTTTGAAGAATAAACTTATTTTTGTCTTCATTCTGCAAGTTAAAAAATGTGTACTCATCATACCCCAGGGTCACTTTGCTGGAATCCACAAGTTACTTAATGCAGCCAGGGGCAGTATATCAAGCGAAGCAAGCAAAGCAAGAGCAAACTTTCAGGTAAGCTTTAAATGCCAATTGCTAATTATAATATAACGAATGATGTAACATTTTAATAACACCTTACAGATAACTGTAGAGAAAAGATAAAGATGCTGGGATAGGGGCAACTGTGGTAACGTAGGTGACTGAAGCTCTGAAAACTAGTTCCAGTTTAGTGCAACAGGATTAGTTCTGATTCTTGGCATGAAGAAGGTAGAGATATTTGAAGGTGCAAGAGTAAGGTCAAGTTTTTAATTATAAATACGCAGTGCATAGAATTCTAATTGTGCTGAAGTGTAAGATATTACAGGTTCAGTAGGCTCCTGGAGATGCAAGAATAGGGTAAGAGATTATTAGTGCAGATATATTGATGTGCTAGAATAATTTAATGTCTAGACATTACTACTTAGCTGACCATGGATAGATTTTCTAACATATGAAATCTGGAAGGAGAATTCAAACTAAGTGTGGTAAAGATAATAAAGTGCTAACGAATGAAAAAGAGATTCCAACTGGAATGAGAATCAAGGAGTCATAGAAAGAAAAATCCATGCTTAAGACTTAATGTCTGAAAGAAGATAGTTCAGTCTTCACTGTCTTCAGTTGTTAAACAGTGAGATAAATACCAGTAAGCTTAGCTGAAAAAGCAGAAATCTTGTCAGGCTTTGAAGAGGTGAGATATAAATCAGGTTGTCACATTTAAAAGTGAAAAAGAGAACCAAAAAGTTTTAAGAAATAAAATTTGTGGCACTCTCTAGAAGTGGTCCAGCATAGAAAAAGAGCAACCATAAATATCTAAAATAATGTTTGGAACTTGATGGGTGTTAGGAATTGAACTGTTGTTTTAATAATTGACAGTTTAATAACTCAATTTTTGAGTCATAGACTGAAAGTGTTAATTCTAAACTTTTGTGTGTGTATGTCTACGTGATTGATATTCTTTGCATGCTTTGAACTTAATAATCTCTGCAGGTCCAAGTGGGTTTTTTAGTCTCACAATTCCTTCTGTGTCTTCAAGATGTGTTAGATGCCCTGCTATAAACATTTTAACAAGCTTTACCTAACACCTTTTCCCTCTGGCAGTATCACAGATGCGCAAAAGGTGTCATTCACACCAAAGAGGAGACCAATCATTCAGTCACTCTGGCATGTGCTGATCCTACTGTGAAAATCTGAAGCTAGGGCCCATATGAACTATACCCTTACTGGGACAGTGCTGTCTAAGCCAAAAAAACACTTAACAGTGACCTATGTCTGAGGCAAGGTGTCATTCAGTCATTGAAGGCAAGACCTTTTTGTCCATGGGAAATCGAACGATGTTTGGTAAAAAGGATAAATTTTTTTTTCTTTCATCCAGCTGACATAACTTTTCTTTTAAGTATACTGTGATAAAAGTGCCTGGATTTTTCAAGTTATGAACTTTTCTATGCTTTTCCAAGCCCTTGACACTTCAGTTATTACCCTTGGTCTACATCTGTGTACCAGTATGGTCTGCTCCCTGTGGGAGGAGAGTCAGGTGGAGAAGTATGCTCCACATGGCCGAGGAATTCTAATGTAAAACTACCTATAAGCAGTTTTCAAGCATGTTGGTATTATGAATTATGTCCAAATCTCCTATAAAAGCAGCTCTTCCCCTCTGTCAGACCAGCTCTTCCAGTAGACCCAGCTTCCCAAATTGACTTCCATGTTCTAAATAACCAAACCCACAACTGTGGCACCACTGTTCTAACCAGTTATTAACCAGTCAAATCCACTTGCTGTAGTCTCTGATTTTGCACTCATGACTTGGCATTCTGATTCAAAGATAAAGCATTAAAAGAGATGGCATTTTATATAAAATTTATATTTTTATATCTTTATGTGAAATAGTCATTTGTAAGTACAGAATACATAGTTGTACTTGCATACCTCAGAGACCATTTTCCTTTCTTAAAAAAAGCCTTTAAGTATAGGTATTAAAATGAATCCCCAGGGTAACATATTCTGAGAATTTTACAAGTCCATTTATTTAAAGCTGTGATTTTTTCTTAGCCTAGCAAGATTAACTATTTATTTTAAGAGAGACGCAATAGCTATCAAATGCTGTATGAAATAATTGTTTGCTGTAAGCTGGTTCATCAAATTTTACTGCTTTGGGAGAATGACTTTTATGTGTAGATGATATTAAACCTGAGTCTAGATCTGAAACTCACAGTATTTTTTTTTAATATACATTATGGTATAGTTTTCAGCATATTTGAGTTCTGTGCTTGTTGTAAATTAAACAAAACTCTTTCCATAAATGTAAGTGCAGTCTTAACTCTTGTCAAAAATGGTAGAAAATATTTGTGAAGGATAGAAAAAGATATAAAGTCGTATCAAGGAAATACTAAGGAGCACAATTTGCTTTGACTGGATGAAAATAAGCAAATATTCTGTTGTAAGTTGTTTTTTGAAGTATATCTGTTCTCTTCAAATACACTTGAAAGCCAAATCTGTAATTAACAGAGTAAAGGTGTTTAGATTAAGATTCATCCCCCTCACTGTTTTTTCAGACAAATCCTTGATTGCATTAAGTTCATTGTGAATTAACTACACTGTCAGTGAACATAGAAAATTCCTCTAGTTTTCATGTAAAATAGACACAGTGGGAGGGGCTTTGTTGTTCCTGGGTTTTTCAGTCCCCTCTTTTCAGGGCTATGACCTTGTGCAAATGAACCTTGTATGTGAACAAAAGTAACTAAGTGAAGAGGAGAATTTAGTAGAAGTTTTTAGAACTGGCTTGAAGAGTTTCTCATATGAGATTTGATGTTTCCTAGAAAGATCATGAACTACATATTAACATGGGATTTTACATCCCTAATGATTTATTGTTTGGTATAAATTCCCCAAATACTCTGAGCCAAGAGAAAAATCAGTGTTTGTACAGAAAATCGTGGAAAATTATGTTTATTCTGTGACTAGAAATGTTGTAAAGTAAAAAAGTGAGTCTCAAATGTGGATTTTTTTTTTTCCCCCTCATGTAATAATTCTTGAGAAAAAGTCTAAGGATTATTTTAGGCAAGAACTTTTTTTAAGTAATTAATTTCTACTCTGACAATGCCTCTTCAGTCTTTTTGAATCAGCACTATAAGTAAGAGAAATTATTTACACCAGGCAGCCCCCTATTTTTAGCCATGAAATAGTCAAATATTCCACTGTCTTGTGCTTTTTCTTAAATAATTGAGCTCTGTTTCTTCTAAGAAAAAAAACATGGCTCAAAAAATCTTAAATAATTTTTATATTATTGATTTGTTGTAGTTCATGAATATTTGTTATACAGAATTGTGGTATTCCAGTGGGATGTTTCTGATGGTTTAAATCTGGATCTTGCACATACTGCATTGAGGCTGGGTCACTTAACATTGATTAACATTAGTGTAAGATCCATGTTTTAATTAGCTTTACTGATTTCATTTGTTAAAAAATGGCCTGTAATAACTTAAATAACAAAAGAAATGTATTTCCTTTTAAATTTCTTAAACATACTGCTCTCCTGAGGCTTGGTTAAGCTAGATGATATCATATAAAGTTGCCCCAGTTTTATAGTAAGATGTGTTGTGATGTATTCTTTCAGTATTATAGTGTGGCTGTCTAATTTAAAAATAAATCTAAAACAAACAAGCAAATAATAAATATGATCTTACATCTTATTTTCAAGATTGAATTTTCAAACTTAGGCTTGTATTTAAAAATCAATAGGGAAAACATGCAGGAAGCTTTATTATATATTTACAATAAATTAAAGATTAAAACATTTGTCTGTCCCTTGTGAGTTATGAACACTCATGAATAGGAGGGAGAATGACAAATCCATACACAGAATTGTCCAGTGTATACCTGTATGCAGTATATATTTGAAACCCTGGTTCATAGTGAGATAATATTTAAGTTCCTTAGAAAATTTATCAGTATACATGTGATTTGAAGTGAAATAGTGTGTCTTGAAGAATAGTAATTTAATTCAAAAGTTGTATTTAGTGATAAAATTTTCTAAATTAGTTAGGGATTTTTTTACTGTTGAAGTATAGTAGTACAAAAATCAAAACATTTCTGTTTTACATTCCAAACAGAAATTTGGAGGCTTCTACATCCTACTATATATAAGTTTTTCAAATGTTTGATTTCCAGATTATAAAATTTAATCTACATAATTATTAATAGTCTATGCAATACCTGAAGTCTCAGTATTTAATACATATAAATGAAATATTCATGATAAAAATATATCTTATTGAAGCTCTATTGACTTTACTGTCTAGGAGGGGCTAAATATAGGACTTTATAAAGCAGTGAGCCTCTTGTACATTTCCAGCTGAGATCCACAGTCTACATTCTCTATATTTGTAAGTTGGACGAGGAATAATTCACTGCTATCACACTATGCTATATTTAAAATATATATCCCCCACAAGTAAAAATTTCAAATTTACATGGTTAAATACTAGTCTCTCTGAGGTCAGAAATCTGCTGCTGCACTGAACAATAAATAAAAATGACAGAATTAAAACCATTGTTTTAACTGGAAAAACTGAAATGAGATAACTTTTCAACACTTGCTGTATTTCACAAAATTAAAGCAATTAAGGCCTGAACCTTTTTTTTTAGAGTTGGTAATGTTGCCCCCAGAGAAACACAGACTTCTGTTGAAATCAGTGGAGCTCTGCACAGGTGTTTAATTTCTCATATTTATCCAGGCCTAAGCAAGGAAACAAGAAAAAAAAAATAGACCTTTTTTAACTGAAGTTGAGGAATTTTTATTGTACTCCTTGACTCTAATTGAACACACTGGTCTGCTTAAATATAAAGATTTAATGAACATATGGGTTGTGCAGAGATTTACCACCATAAGTGCTTCCATAGGAACTCCGCAAAGTTGTTACATGACCCAGTTCCTTGTATACGCTTGCAGTGTCAGTCCTGTGAGCATTGGCATCAGGTGCCTTAACAAGCTGTTTAGTTTATCCCCCAGCACCAGAGCTGTTTAGCAAAAGTAGCTTCTGATCACTTGCAATCCAAAATCCATAGTTTTGTAACTGCTGTATTATTTATCTCTTCAGGAGGGAAAATTTCACTCCCTTAGAGGGAGTTGATCCGTCTTTGGCATTCATGCATACAGCCAGTTGGGCCTTCTTGTCCTTCATGCCAAATTGTTCCTTGGTCCTGAATTGTCATTGCTGAGTAGTTAAAATATGAATTTCCCATTCACTGGACAGGTTTTTTTTCCAGATGGTATTGGAAACAAAGTTTAGATTTAGAGTTTTAAACCAGACTTTGGAATAATGACTAGCGATATACCCAAGGTTCACAGTAAGCCAAAGCCATGGGCTAGATTCTTCATTTACTAGATAGTTCTACTTTTTGCATATATGACCTGCTGGTATGTTTCCTAATTAATATAATAAATGTAAAATGTTTCCCTGAAAGTGCCTCCCACACACAACGCAAAGAATCTAGTATTCTGTAACATGCAACTATGCAGCCTGGAAGTACACTTAATGTTTAAAATATTTCTAACTTTAAATGTCTTATTTTTATTTTTTTTTAAATGTTAATGTTGTGTTAAGGTACTTCAACCCCTAGTTAGGCAGATAGATAGAAGTGAAATGATTCAGATAGCTCTCTTGGTTGTACCTGGATAAGGTAATTGAGTTAACGTGAATAAAGCAGAACACTTATCTTTAAAAAGTGAGACTGTCAAGCTAGGAAGAAGGTAGAGAGAGCTACAGAAAAAAATTGGGGCTTAAAAAAACGTTTAGTTAAGAGGAGGTCTAGTCTCTGATGTATGTTCTGATAACAGTCAAAATAAGACTGTTACTTTTGCAAATCAGTTACTGTAAGAAGCTGCAGTCTATAGACATGTTCACAGGTCTAAGAACATAAGTCCTAGTATGAGCACAATGTATCTGAACTGAATTTAATTTTCAGATATTTAGATTTATTTCTATAGAGTGGACTTTTTTTGAAAAACTGGAAAGACTGAATGGAAGACAATGGAGAGCATCAGAAGAATGCAGGGCCTTGCCACTTTGTGATGTACCAGGGAACAGTTCTTTCCTATCTTCATAAGATATTGAAATGATAGAAAAGAACTGGAATGGAGATCTGCAAAGATGTTATTGAACAGGAGTAATTTTGATTGTCAGAATATAATTGCATTTTTTTAACATGGAATTTTGCTTATATAAATATTGCAGAGATATACTGGTTAAGTGAAGGAAGCATGTTCTGGCTGTGCTGTAAATGTGACTAGTAACTTAAGTGGAAGAGGTGCTATTCAATATTATTGGTAGATAGATGGTTCCATAATGTGGATTTTTTTTTTTTCTTAGAAATATTTGCTTTTCAAGTATTTATTCATAAAAAGGGGAACAAATCTACCTATTAACAACAGAAATATCCAGCTTTAGAATCTTGCTTTCATTTTTTTTCCCCTTTTAGCTCTAAAAATAACATATTGCATTTTAAGAATCATGAACTGCCTGAAGATCCAAATGAAGAGATCAACTTAAATTGCTGTAAGTACTTGTATACAATACCTCTTGTGTAACTATGGTAGAAATGAGATTATCTACCTAGGCAAGATTTTGACATATAAAGGATGTTCAGTAATTATTATTTATAGACAGCTTATCTTCTGAAGTATTTAATTCAGTTAAATGATTTCTAAGGTTGTTCTAGGAATCAGGCATTTCTTGGCCTTATTTCCTATGAAATATCAGTCCACAGTTCTGTTACAACATACAAATGTAGATCTACAACATTTTCTGAGACTGTTGCAAATTTTTAGGATGGCCTTATGAAATAAATTTTGTCCCATTAAAAAGTATTGGTTTGCTTCTGAGAGGTGATACGGAAAGCAGATTTGTAGTCTGAATAATTTAGCCCTTCTAGATATATTGATTAGCTCAAATTGTATTCTGAGATGTGACTAAAAGCCAACTAATATACAGTTCATAAAAATGAAATGTATGTAGCTCAAGTAATAAAGTGGGGTACAACTATTGTACCAATTTGTGAATGGATTACAAACACTTTTATGGCTTTAATCAGATTAAGACCACAGACATTTTTTATGGCATCTCAGGTCTTTGGAAATGAAATTATGTTTTCATTTCTTGTAGAAGTGCATTCCTGCTTTAATTCCCCTTTATTCTCTCAATAACATGATAAACAAAACCTGAATAAGAGTCTTCTTTGTGTGTTGTAAACCCTGACCTGAGAGAATATATATTTTAAACTATAGGAATTTTTATCTATCTATCTATCTATCTATCTATCTATCTATCTATCTATCTATCATCTAT
>JBAFWW010016251.1:876-14268 GCA_036873685.1 Agapornis canus
CCTCATGACACTCGCTCCCGGTGAGCAGAAGATGGAGAGGCAGCCATGGCCCCAGGCCTGCCAGGGTTTAAAAGGCATTTGGACAATGCCCTTAACAACGTGCTTTAACTTGGTCAGCCCTGAAGGACTGCATCACCATTGGAGGTCTCTTATAACTCCATCTGAAATGTTCTGTTCTGTTCTGTTCTGCTTTGCTTCTATCCTACTCTACCCTGCCCTACCTTACCTTATCCTAGCCTTGCCTATTCTGCTGCATTCTATTTGTATTCTATTCTATTCCTATTCCACCCTATACTTAGTGACATGGTTTAGTGGTAGCCTTGGCATCCCCAGGGCAACAGCTGGCCTTGATCTTACAGGTCTTTTCCAACCTGGCTGATTCTATGTTCCTATCCTATCCTAAACCCACCTGCAATGTGCAAACACAAGGGATTGTGGCACCACAGCACAGGACATTGACTTCTTGGTCACACCCCAACCCAATGCCATGTGTTGTGTGCATCCGATGGGTACTTTGTTAGTTCCTTGTGACAATTCTACACTAATGACTTCTATTGACTCCTTTTACACTTGTTATCAATATGGCACCTCTGAGGGTAAGTGGAGCTGCTGGACATACAATGGTATTTGCCATGAGAGACACATGCCTCTTCCTGGCTCTCCCCAGCACCAAGTGACCAGCCATGAACCAGAGACAGAGATGAACATCACGACCCGGGTTTGCTCAGTTTGGCATGTGCTTGTCCTCCATCTCCAGCACTGCATGACAAGCAGGGGCAGGGTTTCACGTGCCAGTGGGACCTCAGCAAACCTCACGCAGCCCAGTCCAGCCCACTTCACAAGAGAGGGCCAGGTGCTGCACTGGCATCCCTGTAATTAAGACGTCATTGTAGTCACAAAATGTACTCTGTGATAAAGCTTCTATTCTCCAGGGAAATAAAGGGAATGAAGAACATGTTTCTCTGCAAAAATTCTTTCTACAGAAGGATGCCTCAACGTGAGATGCAAAAAAATGAGGTTTTTGTCTTTACTATCTCAAATTTGTGATGCTTTCATTATTGCTGTTCATTCTGCATTTCTATACAAGATACCTAAAAGTAGGGCAAGATAAAAGTACCATGAAAATTCAGATACACAGTGGACACTCAGTGAGGGTTCAAACTCAGGACTTGGTACCAATGTTCAATAGCAGGAAAACAATGGGTGCAGTTACTAAACCTGGTATGCAGCATCCTCAGATCTTGGGAAAACAGAGAATTAAAAGTCACATTTCAAGGATCAAGTCAACCTTTCA
The DNA here is from genome assembly GCA_036873685.1 of Agapornis canus. NCBI lineage: Eukaryota > Metazoa > Chordata > Aves > Psittaciformes > Psittacidae > Agapornis > Agapornis canus. The sequence continues at coordinate 2,171 of JBAFWW010016251.1, forward strand.
CTATATTTCTGCACACTTTCTAGTGTTATGGATAAAATAAGGCAAGTTTTAACTCCAAGAATGACTTTCTACAACAGTGAAGACCTAATAAATTCTTTTTTGAGCGTGCTAACAGCAAATCCATAGGGCTAGTACAACACAACAGCTTCCTCTTTCTATCAATGTATTTCTATATGTTGGCATAATTAATAACATTTGTCAACCTATTACATTACTGCAGTTTAGCCCGGGAAGAAAGCACCATGGTAATTGATGTTGAAGCATTAATGTGGCCACGGTAACCACAAGTTCACTGCCACAGAATGCCCACAGCTCCAGCTAAAGGAAAAGAGAGTTACAGCTTAGACTGAGGACCACCACACGCATCGATTCCATCCGGAAGGAATGGCTGCTTCTGCACATGTCCCATCCCTGGCAGTGCTCAAGGCCAGGTTGGACACAGGGGCTTGGAGCAAGCTGCTGCAGTGGAAGGGGTCCCTGCCCGTGGCAGGGGTTGGAGCTGGAGGAGCTTTGGGGTCCCTTCCAACTCAAACCAGTCTGGGATTCTATGCTACAGACTTAGGGAAAGAGGTGCATGGTTCAGTGGGATGATGGGAAGGAGTGCCCAGCAACAGAGGGAAGAGTCTGCCCGCAGAGGATATCATCAGGAATGGTGAAGTCACACCTTCACCAGTGATGAGCTCAGCTACAGGGTTTTCTTTCAGTGCCCAAACCCTCTGACTGTAACCATGCCCATCCACGTGTGAGCCCAAACTGGCACTGTTCCTCCTTACATCCCACCCCTGGCTGAGATGATGGGAAAATGTGATCCATCACTTGCATTCCTATTGACCCAGTCGTGGTGTTTCCGCTCATCATCAGCACGTTGTCTCCACTTGTCCTCGGTGCTCAGAGCTTTGTTTACTGAGAAAACATCCGCTCGCCTGCCTGGGAGCACTTCTGAAGGCAGCGAGGTGAAAGCTGCTGAGAAAGGAGTGATTTCATTTGGCTTGAGGTGCCTGTGGTTTCGTGTCAAGCTCTTTCAGCTGTGCTGCTCACCCCGAATGCTCTCTACAAGTAACAAAAGCTGGGTGCTGGGCAGGACTCAGAACAATGCATTCAAAAGGGAGATGCTGTTTTGAGTCACCAAAGGAGTTTGGCTGCAGTGCCGTGGGAAGGATGCAGAAGGAAACCTATGAGAGAAACCCCAATGAAGTCCCTTCAGCACAGGGCTGCTGGCAGAAGGGAAAGTTGAGCTTTCCCACCATTTGCTTTGTCACTTCTTTAGGTTTTTCCCTCTCCTGCATCCTCTGAGCTCTTGTGTCTCCAGGACAACGCCATCAACAGAGAGGAAGAGGGAACAGACATAGCCAGAACACCGCGGAAAGCATCACCAGCAAACGGAGAAGGAAAGGTTGCGTGGCAGTTTCCATTCCTTTCTCTCATTTCTTACCTTGGTAAGAATGAGAGAAAGCACTTGGAGTGCAGAGCACCAAGAGGCAGCATCAGGGAGCAATGAAGGTGTCAGTGCTTGCAGTGTTCATGTCTCTCTGTGCAGAGAAGAGGTGCTGGTTGTAGCCGCTATGGTGGTAACAGCAGGGTGCAGCCCCATCGCTCACCGTGGCCCTCAGCCATGGAGACAGCCATGGCTGTCAGCAGGCTCCGTCAGACATGAACATGAGCTGGCCCCTGCTCCCGCTGCCCTGCAGGTTGATGGGAGCAGGGTGCAGAGCACCATCTCCATTTTCACCAGAGGCATCTGCCCCTTCCAAGCCACCCTCCAGAGCAGCAAAGAGCAGTGGGAAAGAGCTGCAAGGAATGGCATTGAGGAGATGCTGTTCTTCTGATCCACCCTGCTCCAAGGGCCATCATCTCCTGCACCCCCTTCCCTCCCCACTTCCCTGTCCTGCTGTACCACTCATGGATATCTTTTCGAAGGGATCAAAGTAGCTGGAGAGTCAGAAAAGGCAAAGAAACAAGTCCCAGGGACCCCACAGAGGACTAAGGACCCCACAGAGAATTAAGGACCCCAAAGGTCCTTATGGCTTCCATGCCATATCTGGGTGTTGATGCCAGCCTTGCTGTGCTGAGCCATGGAGAGCACTTGGCCTCTAAATTGCTGATGCCTCACCAAAGCTGTGAAACCACAGATTGCACCAGAAACTTCTTGCTGTGTCGACTGCACCTACTTCTGGCTTCCTAAAAATAGAGCCTGGTGTGGGGAACGCAGCCCTGCCAAACAAGCCCCTGCTGCCTGAGTCACAGCAGAAGGGACCAGGAGCATCCCATGTATCTCCCCCCACTCAGCCAAGCACCAAAAGCAGCTTCCAGGGGTGTGGGAGCCTGTGACCATGAAAGCTATAGTGAAACCCTGTGGGGCTGGGTCCTGGCAGATGCTGCTGCTGCAAGCACTCCATGAGCTCCATGTTTCCAAACCCAGCCTTGCCCATGGCAAAGCCACCCAACCTCAGCTCTTGCCGCTCCATGGGGGTGCCTGGCCACATGGGTGGGATGTGCTCCTAGGTCAGGGTTTGCATGGTGCCATAAGGAGAGTTTCACTCCTCTTGGCCAAAGCTAGAACCCCAGCCTGGTTTGGGTCAGAAGGGACCTTAAAGGGATGGATGGGAGGCCAAGGAGTTTGGGTGGATGTGGGAGGTGGGTGAGATACAGCCTGGGTCAGCTGCCATCCTGCACAGCCTTTTCCTCTTGTAGCCGGAGGTTTGCTGTGAGCCCTTGTGTTCTGGACTGGCTCAACGGCCCCAACACATCCTGCAGCAAATGTGGATCCTGACTAGAAATGATCAAGAGAAGGGCAATGTCCCTGGGTTGGTTTAGCAGCCAGTGACTTCATCTTCTGCCTTTCTCTCCTGCATTAAACCACAGCCCCCTGACAAGGCAATATCAATGCAAACCACTCATTCAAAACTTCACTCACATCAACCTCCATAATGTTCTCATCATAGGGCTTTCTTCACCACTAAGAAAATCACCTCCATGGCTCTTACAGCATCCTGTTTCAGCCTTAACTGTTATTTCTTCCCTCTCCCTCTGCTGGCCCTGGAATCCCCTGGGGGGGTTTGCTCATCCCTTGGGATCACTGGGCACAGCCCCATGGGAGCAAGAGAGAGTGATGCTACTGGTGATGGCAGATCAGCCAGCAAAGGTGAGCAGCCAAAGGGGTGAGGAGCAGACAAGGAGCTCTGATCCAAGGGCTCTGGGGAGCCAATCCTCAGCCCCTGCCTGGGAATAACCATCCCCATGGAGAAGGTGGGCTCTGTGCCAGGTAGAAATCCACACACAGCCACCCTGCTCTATCTGAGAGCCCAACCAAGATGAGGCACACACAGTCAGAGGCAGCAAACCCCATCCTGAACCACTTGCACAGTGATGCAAAGGCAGAGCAGTGTCATCTTCACCAGCATGCAGTACACACTGCAATGGTATCCACAGTCCCAGCACAATAGGCTGTGATGCTTTAGGGGTTGGATTTTAGGAAATCCATCCTAAAATCCCTGTGAGCCTGCACAACCCATGGCAGACAGCAGATGCTAAAACAACTCTGCCATCTACTGACTCCTCTGCCTCTCCTCCCTGCCCATCCACCCCTCCATCACACAGACACATGGAAAGCTGGTGCTGAAGATGAAGGACCTCCTTGCTGGGACATGATGCTGTGGTGATGCTGGAGGAGCCCTGCAGCCAGGCACACGCACGCAGCCTCACCTGCCCTGTGCCCCAGGATGTGGGCATGGCTCAGGGTAGTCCTCAGGCTGCAGAACAAAGGGCTCTGTGGGGAGAAGAGCAAAGTAAAGCTTCAAAGGCTGCTGCCAACATCGTAATGTTCTTAGTGCTCAGGCCAGGGACAAGACCTGCTTAAAGAAGACAGCAGGTGACAGCCCCAAGCTGGCCTGGCAGCCCTGATGCCACGGTCAGAGGTGGTGCAAAGGTGGTTTTGCTGATGGCCACAGTGGTACAGGCAACCCCTTTTGTAGGAACTCCTGCCCCTGGGCTGTGCGCAGGAACCTGAGCAGCTCAGCATCGCCTCGCCAGTGAAGGTAAAGGAAACAGCGTGTGCAGAAATGGAAATAGAACATCCCTGGTGCTATAGAAACCATCCTGACAGCATGGGAAGGAACATGCCAGGCTGGATGCTGGCCACTGGGACAGCTCCTTCCTTCCAGCACTGCAAAGCAAAGGATGCACAGATCCAGATATAAGGAAACGGGTATCACCGGCATCCCAATCCCAGCTCATGCCCTACCAAGTTCATGTCTCATGTGTGCTATGTGGGAGTGCAGAAAAAACAGGAATTCATTGAGGAACATCTGGAGGTGGCCAGGGAGTTTCTGCAGAGGAAAATGGGGGCAGCACAATGACAAATGCCAGGTTCCTCAGAGGCCATGAACTGCCTCTCCCTGCAGGGCTCTGGAGATGCAGCAGATGCAGAATGGAGAGTTCCCATGGGAGGGCTGCAGTGGGACAGCATAATAAATGGGGGACAGAGCTATGTGAGTGCTGGTTATGGGTCCAGGAGTCAGATCCAGACATCAAACTGGAGGTGGGCTTTCAGTTTCCTTTCTAATGGCCAGGCTCAACCAGAGTCCCAGGCAGCACATCCCCACCTCATTGTGCCACCTCATATCCCAGCTATGAGGGATATGAGCAGCTCCTCATATCCCAGGCTCCTTCACTTGAATGAATCACCAGCCAAAGGGCTGTCCTTCCCTTTCAGCAGCAGAAGAACAACCTTTATTTGTAAGTGGAAAAATCTTTGACTTAAACCCCCCTGTGCACCTGAAGGGAACCATGACACCGACGTGATGCTGTCAGCTTGCACACTACAGTGGGCACTTGCTGCGAAAGGTAGTGAAAGGAAAACCCCAAACACCTCATTCAAGGAAAACACCTCAATGGCACTAACAATAAAGACAGAGAAAAGGACTTATTCCCCCACCCCTATTCAGGCAGGGATTGAAGAATATGAAGCTGTCACGGAACTTTGCTGAGCAGCAAGAAAATCGACGCATATAAGACTTGAGTGTGGTCAGGGCTGTGACAGGAAGGTGGGGAAAGTGTTCTGGAAACAGGGCTAAAGTGGTGTGAGAGAAAAGAAAGACAACTCAGAGCCCATACCAGGAGCAGCCTCCCTGTACCCTGCATGGAGCTGGCCAGGGTGCGGGCATAGGGGTGGACAGATCTGGAAGGCAAGAAACTGGCTTCCTCTTGCTGCTTATGTTTGGTTGCTTCTGTTACCTTAGAGAAGTCAACGGGTCTCAGTTTCATCAATGGTGAAATGAGGCATTGCTGTTGCTGGGAAGAGTCAAGATCCAGAGATGGAAAGAGCCAAATATATTCAGTGGATATAGCAACAAATCATTGTCAGCTCTGATCTTCAGAGCAATGTTGTTGGAGTGGGTTGCATCTGGAGGTGAGGCTGCAGTCCTTATCTCAAAGCGTTTTCCTCTCACCTTCTTCCCTTGTCCTGTTGAGGACAGGGAGTGATAGAGAGTGGCAGAGGGTGACAGAGGGTGTGACAGAGGGTGATCATAGAGGGTGACTGATGATAGAGAGTGACTGATGATAGAGTGGGTGTCTGACAGCAGCCAAGAGAAACCCACCACAAGCTCCCAGCCTTCCCATAGCCCCATTCACTTTACACTCTACAGTGCAGGTCCTGAGGAGCATCCCTGCCCTTCCTGGCTTCCTGACTGGCCAATCCACCCTCATCCTCAAGAGCTGAATCACTGCAGCTACCAGTGTAGAGCAGTGCTGAGTCTCAGCACTGATGCACACATACACCCCATCTCATCTCCACTGCCTGTCTGTTGGACCATGAAAGTCTATGGCACTGCCACATGATCAAGACTCATAGAATCAACCAGGCTGGAAAAGACCTTTAAGATCAAGTCCAGCCTTTACCGTGGAATGATGTCAAGGATGATGCAGAGACAGTTTCTAAGTGACAGCCTGGCTTTGGTGCAGGAGGAAAATCCCCCCTGATTCCCTCCTGCATCCAGCCTTTGGGTTCCATTAGGACCTTTGAAAAGGGGACTCGGGTTTTGTACCTCAGCTTTGCAAGGCAAGAGCATCAGTGGAACTGAAAGCAGGTTCACACCACAGAGCCCACCCATGCAAAACTCTAACAAACCACAAAACCAGGCAATTGCACAACCTTCTTCTTGTGTTTACCAGGCTCATTTTCCGAACACTGGCTGCTGCTGAAATCAGCCTCAAAGGAGTTCAGTGGTAAAAGTGACCTCTTTGTCTGCTATTGCCAGAAAACCCCACTGAACTCTGTAAGCTGGGGTCTGTAAGAATGGTCTTCAAATGATCCTGCAAGCATTTCAGCACTCTCATATCACCTTCCTTCACATACCTGAGCTCAAAGTTACTTCTCTCTTTGAGAGGTAGAGGAGGTTTTCCTCCCTGCATGGTAAGGATGGATGGGTACCTCTCAGGAGGCTGGAGCTTGAGGTTCACTGTGCCTCCAAAGTACCATATAGAAAAGCTCTATCTGATTAACTGTACACAATGGGCATCAGTTAAACCCAGCTATGTCCTTTTAGCCCATTTCAGGCTGTCCCCTCCAAAATCCAGGCCAGGTCATGGCCAAAGGCCACTGAAGTCAGTGGGATCACAGCAAAGAGCTCTGAGCAGATTTCCAAGCCCCCTGAGAAATCCCTCTGGCTGCATACAAGGACTCAGGAGGGAGCACAAGTTATTACCACCTTGCACACACTGCTCCTGTGTCCTCCTTATAACCTGTGGACAGCCAGTGCTCATAGCATGGGTCAACTGTCTTCTCCTTCCCATAAGCAGGAGGAAGTTTCCTCTCTAACAGCCACTGCTGCAGCCTTTTGCAATGTGGTGGCTCCTGCTGGGTAGCAAAACGCCAATGAGATACTCATGGAGCGATGCCTCCGGTAGGAAAAAAGCCAGAGCTTTTTCATGAGAAATGAGATGCTCTTGAACTTCCATAGCTGTCCTGGGGATATTCACACACACAGGTAATGAAGAACCCTTGACCGCTTCGTACATTAGCCCAGTGAGCACCAAGCTCAGCAGCTCTAGGGTGGGATTAAGGCCAAGGAAGCACTCAGCAGACCAACTCCTGCATTGCTCTGTCCCCACAGGGTTCAGTGGTGGCAGGAGAGAGTCACCTGTATTGGCAGCACACTGACCAACCAGCATCTTTGGTTAACACCACAAGCGCTGTTAGAGGATGCAGGATGGGGTGGCGTGATGCTCAGCACACTCCATTACATGGCTTGAGGGCTGTAGTGTGATGCCAGCCCTGCTGGAGCTCAGGAGACATAGAGCATAAATCCCAGCCTATATTAAGACCAAAGATCCAGTGACCACTTCAAAGATATCGATCAATAAATAGATAGATAGAGAGATAAAGATCTGATAACCAAGCAAATTAAGGACCCACCTTGTGCCTATCAAGGTTTGTAACTCACTACACTGGGGTATGCATCCAAAGAGCTGCACTGAGGAGAGACCTGATGTATCTGTGTGTGTTGCTGCACCTCACAGCATCCCTGAGCTGGGAGCACCACAGTCTGCTCACACTGCCACAGAAGCACTGTTTTCCCTTGTTTCACTCAACAGTCAAATCCTTGTCAAGCTGCTCCACAGTCTTCATCTCCTTGGCAGTGGGAATCCACTCATTCTGCTGCTGCCACACTGCAGTGTGGCACTTCTCCAACCTAAACCTGGTGGGAAGTCTGCTTCCCATGCTCTGCCATTTGATAGCAGTGCCAGGACACAGCACAGCTCACTGGGAAGTGGCATTAGCTGTGGGAAAGGGACTTCTGGAAGAAGAGGTAGTTTGCATGCAGTCTGTTACTGCCTCCTTTGGAGGACTAAGGCCTGGAGCATACATGAACTTTGCATGATCCCTCTTCCATCAGACACCGCCAGGGATGGGGCAGCCACAGCTTCTCTGGGCACCCTGTGCCAGTGCCTCAGCACTCTCACAGGGACGAGCTTTTGCCTAAGAGCTCATCTCAGTCTCTCCTCTGGCAGATTGAAGCCATTCCCTTGGCCTGTCCCTACAGGCCCTTGTAAACATCTCTCTCATTTAGGAGTCTCCCATGGGACCATTTGTGAGTGAAAGACGCCAACTCAGAGGCAGCTGGTTCGCACTGCACCTCGCTTTCTAACACAATGAATAACAACCAGAACACAAGAACCTGCAGCTCATGTGCCTGGGGAACAGCAGAAACCTCCACCTAGTCTGAAGTTTGATTTGCAGAGCCACAACCTTGCATTGCTTGAACTGAAGAGGCTTTAATTTACACACAGTAAAAATACAGAGTGGTTGGTGGCGGCACATTTAACCGTGGTTACTGCACACTGGTCTGGCTGTTGGCTACTTCAGGTGTATCAGTGCTTTGTTACAAAGAATGGCTGAAGGCTCAGGGCTGCTGATGTCGCAGCCACACACTTACTGCATCACTAAAACACATCCCAGCCTCAGCTGCTATAACTACAACATGTGGGAGGCCAGTTTTAAACCTAGGGAAGGACAATGCAAAGCTTTAGTTAATTCAGCCAGAGCAGGCACATCACTTTCAGCCAGTTGTCTGGTACACGCAGTATCCACTGCTCCCAGCAAGAATTACTCCTGCTCTGTTCAGTGTCAAAAATGGAATGTGCACTCTTTCCAGGAAGTCTGAATCTCCTCCTTAGGTTTAATGATGCAGAAAAACACCAAAAAGCTTCTGCAAATATACACACTGGGGAATAAATGGGGACAGCTGCAGTATTCTCTCACCCACCTCTGCTTCCTGCTCTTAATTGCCCTATTTCTGCTGTGCTGAGCTCTGTGAGTGACATAGATTGAATTCTCTTCCCAAAGCCCTTTGGCTCTCTATGGTCTGCAATGCTCAGGAAGTAAAGCATGCACTGGCCACATGAATGAAAACCCTGCGTGACAGGTGACAGCTTCAAGAGCTAAAAGCTACGAAGTGTCCTGTCAGGCAGGGCATGGAGAGACAGGTTTCAATGTCAGCCAAATGTCCTAAAGCCAGTCCACGGGTGACGAACAATGAATCTCAGTCCACAGGGAGAAAAGGCATAGAGTATCCACTTCAACTCACAGCCCTACAGATCAGCACCTATTTTGCCAATGGAAAGCACTGGATCTGTGAGCCTGGTAAGGAACTGCCCCAACACACCCATCACCCACACAGTCCTTCTGCTCAAGGATACACACTGCTTCTAGCCTTGTTCCCCAGCTACAGTGAGGAGATGCTGCCCCAAAAGGAGCTGTATCAGCTTTCCCACCTGGCATGATTCAGACGACGTGGAATGAATGACACCCAAATGAGCACACAAAGGTTAAATCACAGGATACAGCAGCTTTCAGGAAGGGCCGCTTGGCCAGACCATCAGCACTGAGGAACACTCACAGAGTGCTCAGAACAGTGAGGGCCAAGGCCTGGTCTCACGGAACATCCCCCCCTCCCTGCCCCCAGAACACTCTCAAGTGCCTTTGCTGCTCTGAGACATGAAATGGGCTACTAGACCTGCGTGAGTGGCAGGAACTTCTGGTAATAGCTCTTTGTAACATCTATCATGAGCTCCTGGGTGCATTCTGGGAGTTCCCCGGAGAAGAGTCCTGGAAGAAGAACAAGAGTGTGAGCATCAGTGTTCTTGCAGGAGAAAGTACAAAGTAAGTTTGCATTCAACTTTCAATCAGCCTCTTGGATTGAACTGTAGCTAAATGCAAATGAAACAGCAAAGGGCTTGTCTCTGCAGTGGAGCTATGCAGTATGGTTGTTCTCACTGCACCCCCAGGGCAGACAGGCTGCTCAGCTGGGTCCTGACAGCTCCCACTGGTCCCCACAAAGCACCATCAAAGATAAATGATGAAGTGTGCAATTTGTACAGCGAGATCTCCAGCACAGAGAGGTTGATGGGCAGGAACTAAACTAAACTAACAGCAGTTTAACGTACCTCCCTCCCTACTAACATGGGAATAAGGAGCCAGTGGTCATTTTACAGTCTGAACCACTGGACCTCCTGCAAAATCAGAAACCACAGGAAGAGGAGGGGCAAGTTACGATTGTTACTTTTCAGTTCACCAAGTGTCCCATACCTTTATTTCTAGGCACTAAATGTTAATGGGCAAGTCCGTCACAGCAATCTCCATTTAAAACAAGAACATCCACGTTATCCGCACTTCTGTGCAAGTAAAGCTGGAGGGAGCGTACCTGGGCAGCCTGAGAACACCGTGAATGGTGGGACAACTGTTTCAGGAGGTAGGACTGTGTTGTCTAAGATTTTGCAGCAGTCTTTCAAAACGCATCTGCGGCCCTAAAACAGAGATTAGGGCACTTGTCATCTTTTTAGTGCTTAAAACACTCTTTGCTTTTGCTTGTGACTGAGGAGATACCTAAACTTCCACAATTTTAACTGCTAAAAGCATTTTGTATAAGGGAAAGCAGAAGTGGGGAGGAAAGAGGAGGTTGTGGAAGGAGGCTGTGCTTACAAAGCCTCAACAGTATTCCAGAGCTTAAGTGGAAGACTGGGAAATGGCACTCACAATGACACAGTTCTTGCCTATGTGGACATAGGAGCCGATCTGGGCTGCATTGACCACACAGTCTTCTTCTATGAAGACATGATCACCAATGTGGAGAGGGAAAAAAGCCACCCTGCAAGAAGAGAGGTATTTGTACAGCAGGCAGACTGATCCACGACACTGTGAGACCCCAGATCACACTGTGGAGTCTCGCTGGATTGCCAGAGGCAGAGGTGGTGCTGAGAACAGAACAGTAACAGGCCTTTCTCATCACTTCCCAAAGGATGACCCAAATGAGCAACAGGCACAGGCTGCGCATACACAAAGAACAAGTGAAACACGTTATTCACTTTGCTATGTGAACATGTCCCATATATCTCCATGTTACGGGCTGAAGGAATGCCAAGTTCTCAAGGCAGAACTGAAACACTGAGGAAAACAGGTTTAGAGGGATGTATCTGTGCACACTGCTGCAACAGGAACATTGCCCTCCAAACACAGACCTCAGCCAAGCCAGTGCAGCTTTTTCAGCCCATGGATCTTAACCCCAGTCTCCCTGAAGGAAAGGGACCTCTTACCCTTTGCTGAACTTCTTGAAGGGCGGCCTGATGACACTGCGGCTTTTCACCACACAGTGTCTCCCAACCCGGACATTCGCCAGGTCACCGCGGATGATGCAGTCGTTCATAACTATTGTCTGCAAAAGGGAAGGCACAAAGGAGCTCCAGTTCCTATGCATGATACCAGTGACTGCACAGGCTCATGCAGAGGCCAGGCCGCTCCAGCAAGATTCCATTACCTTACAGACACCTCTTTCAGGCAAAAGAAAAGCGAGACCAAAGCAAAGAAGGGAGGACAAAGGTCTCAGTTCAATACACACCAACCCCAGCAGCTATTTTATGTCCCCAAAACTCTAAACTGACTCCAGAAATTTAGCTGCAACCTGCACACTGTGTGTTTGGTCAAACCACCTCACCTCTGGAGGTCACTCCCTTAAGCCTCTAAGGGTTAATCACAGAATGGTTTGGGTTGGAAAGGACCAGTTCAAACCCCCCTGCCACGGCCAGGGACATCTCACACCAGACCATGTCACCCATGACTCTGTCCAGCCTGGTCAGTGCCGAGCAGAGCCCGGTACCACGGGGTGCTCAGCGCGGCAGCAGTGACAAGGACCCCGCGGCCTGCCCGGCCGAGCGCAGGCGGATGAACCCCGGTGCTGCGCGCTCCCGGTGCCTACCTTGCCGTTGAGGACGATGTTCTGGCTGCCGCACAGCACGGACTGACGGCTCACCTTGTTGCCGGACGCCTGCGGGGAAAAGGGCCGGGTCAGTGCGGCCGCCTCCAGACCCCGGCACCGCTGCCAGGCCCAGCAAGCCCGGCTCTGCCCCTCAGTTCCCCGCTACTCCCGCTCCCACTCCCGTTCCCGTCCCCCCCCGCCGCGGTACCGAGCGGGCGGAGTGGGGACTCGAACCCGCGGCCTCCGGGGGATGACGTGGGAGCCCCGGGGAGGGCTGGGGCCGCGCTGGGGCACGATCGCGGCCCGCGGTGAGCTCCGGCGGGGCCGGGGGATGCAGGGGGATGCACA